>JABAJT010009778.1:11406-22488 GCA_018850275.1 Tephrocybe sp. 9174TJB
TTAAATTCCACCTTGTGTCACTTCGACAACCACAGACGTCCTCAGGCCTCAGGTTTCTGCTTGTCATCTTTCTTCGCATCCAATGACAATGATGAACACATTGACATAATTGACCTTACACTTGTGACTTTGGTCACCTATGAGAAAGCTACAGCTTAACCTGCGCCGCCTCCTATCATTTCTTTTCTGCCCATGCTTGACTTAATGCTTTCCATTCCCGGTCTACTGGCTGATCCACAATGATTGTTCTTACCATAATACAATGACCTGCCTGTAGGATCCCTAACATCTTCACGACCTCAAGATTGATCCAGACAAGCAACGGTGCACAATAAACAAGTTCTACGTTTGGTCTCCTGGTCCAGTGCAGACGGCCGACGGCCCGCCAATACTCCAGAACTACCGTCTACGTATCAAATGATGAGGATGTGGTCTTCCAGGAAGGGCTGATTTAAAGTGCTGAGACTGGCAGAAGTTTGGATTATCATCACGAGTGAGACAACTACTTATCATTTGTGGCTGCATTCTTTCCACGTCAACCTCCATACACAGAACTTTAACCATTTCTACGTGCTGTTCGGATGTTCCTTTGTGCATGACTCTATGATCTTGTCTAAGTCTGTTACTTACATCCCTGTTACTTACATCCGGCCACCGAGGCCATCAGGAAGCCTTAATGTGTGGACCGCTGGATGTTTGCTGCTTTCAATGAGGGAAGATGGCAAGAGTCGACTCGCCATCTAATGCACACCGTTTTTGCTGAATACGGCATCTTCATCACAATTTTGCACCCACAGAACTTTTCCGAATACGTTGAAGCTGTGCTCTATCAACTGTGGCTAGATTCCATCATATGGTGCTACCGCCGTATATATTAAGTGCGGTATCTACCGTCCCCACTCCTGTGCTCCATATTGGCCTATAAAAGTCGAGGGATCAAGTTTAGATGGAACCTTTCTTCGTGATATACCTCTCAGGTGCTCCAGCGTTTGACGTTACTCATGGATGCGAGCAAGTTCAAGGAATATATTGCTACTATCTGGGTATTGCAATTGCAAGGCGTACGTTCATGATATCTTCCATTGAACACACTCTTACTTAGGTCTTATGGCCAGTACATCAATGGTATACATCGTTCACAAGCTATGCGCCTAGTATCCGCTAATCTAATTGCATCTCAAACAGCTGCATGCATGACTTTATGGGTAAGCGTCGCAATTTGCTTCCACGATATCACTGATTTCTGTGGAAGTTGTATGATTATATTGGCACGTTTCAGCAAGAATTTACCCTCATCTGGAGGACAAAATGGAACATACCAAAAGTTCTGTTCATTCTTGCCCGATATCTGCCTGTTGTCGCTTTTACAATCCTGTTATACTGTCAGCCTGTGCTCCCGCTTATTTTTAGACATTTGTTCAGCTGATCATATTGTCAGATAACAATGCACACCTGTCTGCAGAAGCATGCCAGACTTGCCAGAAATTAGTCATATGTGCGTTTTCGCCCATTCCCAAATTTTTGATTGTTCATTTGCCTGAACGATACAAGGGAGCCTCAATATTGCCGTTTGCATTGCAGAAAGTCAGTTTGGAAATAAATTGTCCCCGTCACTGGCAGGGTTGATCCATCATGGATACTGATTAGACCTTTCAGCAATATTCACACTTCGTACATGGGCCGTTTGGAATAGGAGCCGAAAAATGGGACTGATACTTGCAGTATTTTCCGTGGCAATATGGGCCTCCCACTTCATATTGATGGCACTTCTACTTCCAACAGTTCAGCGTGCGTTCAAGGATGCTCTCTTATTTTTGAATCCAGCAACATCACTGAAGGGTTTGACCACTGCAGCCGAGGGATGAGTATAGAGAGGGATTCGTCGCGCATATGGTGATGGAGGTGCAAGAGTAAGCCCCCGCGTTTCCTTGGATCCTTCAGGCAAAGCAGAGTTCGTGCCGAATATTTGCTGGGTAGAAACAGTGATCGTGCCCTGAGAGTCCAGAGGTTACATGACATCAGACAAAGGCGTGTAATTGGAAATAGCACTCGTACTTGTTGGTAGAGCTCAGCCGTAAGGTTTGTAAAGCCTCGCCCACTTCTCAGCGTTCGTACGCGGATCTCGTATTCGGATGGTTGGGAGCTCCGCAAGAAATGAGCTGTGACATGAATGGGATCCAGATGGCTCGTCTTCGACTGATGCTGTATGCAAGCTTCTACGAGCAGTGCTAGGATATACCCTGAGTATAGATAGCATGCTTCATCAGCGCCAAAGATCTTCAAAAGGAAAAAGAAGCTGCTCACCGCCATTCGGAACACTAGAAAACAAGCGCCCAATTCAATTCATTAGAGAACGTGACAAAGTCGGAGCCAAAGTGGGGACACACGCTCCGATTACCCACTCTGGGTCAACTTTCCCGGTGTAAGACCCATAATCCCTTCCTTTTGATGCCTCTTCCACATTAACAGCTCGACGAAACGGCGCCATTGGGGGTAAGAGAGTGACAACGAATATGCTTTCTATTCCGCTTTTCCGACAACATTTCTAACGAACATTACTTCCGGTTCGGGTGACTTTATAACCGGTAGTTGTGAAATTGGGCTGTCTACACAGAAGTAGTTGAGTTTATATGGAGTTGCAGTATTTTGTCAGCGTTGCACATCTACAACTTGGGCTCAACTTTGCCTCGTTTCATGTTAATCTCCATCGGTATAATAGACGCCATTTGGATTGCAGTAGCGATGCAAACTTGCTTCTCGCGCCAGCCCGGGTTTTCTTTTCCCTCCCCGATTTCACAAGGTGCGGTCCATACCTCTACATATCCGTCATGTCGGCCGTCATTCAGGAACTTTCCAAAAGAATAGAGTCCCACTGTTCGTTTGGCATGCGCAGGAGAACGAGGTATGGGCGCCTTGAATTCCATTGCAAGTACGATTGTTGGGAACCAACTGGAATCATGTAAAGTCCATGAAGGAAAGCAGGCACGAGATGGGGTACTAGAGCTTACCTCGAGCTAGGTCGTTCACTTGGGGGCATGAGATTTGGCATATTAGTAAATATATCGACAAGGAACGCAAGAGAGGTCGAGGTAATTTCGTCGCGTTTATCCTGAAACGTGAGCCATGCGCCCCATTCAAGGCCCTCGCCGCCGATAGTAGAGGCATTCGTTCGGTTCGGGTGATCAGGCGCGTTCTTCGCACGTATAGTAGGGTCAGGTGCCAATGAAATATAGGGCTGGAACTTCCAGACGCCTCTCCCGGCGCGCACAGCGGCATTTGAGGGATGACTATATAGGGGTATGCGCCTGGCATACGGTGATGGTGGGGCGAGGGTCAACCCGGGGGTATACTGAGAACTTTCTGGTGCAGAAGAATTGGTTCCGAAAATCTGGTGCGTCGTGATCTTCAACAGCCCCTGAGTATGTTGTTAAATTGGTCCAGCGAATAGGAAAAGCAATGACAGGCGCACTTGTTGATACAGCTCTGCCCTAAGATTTGTGAAGCCACGTCCAGTTTTGACGACGCTCACACGTATCTCGAAGGGGGAAGGAGCCGAAGGTCGCAAGAAATGAGCCGTAACATGAATAGGATCACGATGGGCGGAGGCGGATTGATGTTGTACACAGGCTTCAACCAAGAGAGCCAATACATAACCTATAACAGGGTGAGTTGGGCCACCTAGGATAAATTTTCTAAGAACAAATCGTACCGCCGTTTGGAATACTAGAAGAAATGCCTAGATGTCGTTATAAACGGCAGCTTGAGTGAATAGCATAGGACGTACGCTCCAACCAACCACTCCGGATCTACTTCACCGTTGTATGCCTTGAAATCGGCATTAGAAGATAGAGCCTTTACATTGACAGCTTGTAGAAAGGGTGCCATGTCTCTCAGAGGTTGAATAGCCTAATCCCGTTCAAGTCTAGTAAATACCAAGTTCAACGGCTTTGCTGATAACCGGTGCCTCCATCATTTGAGTCACGGGCAGGGACTTTATCTTATCAGATCTGGGCGAATAGCCTAATTCGCCAATTATTCTCTTTTCCTCAAATAACTCTCCCTCCCTTACATTGAACCGCTGTCAAACATCATATATCATATCCCTATCTAATTAACTTGTTGAGCTATTCCATACATTTTTTCCCGCCCAGTTCTTATTGAGCTGCTGATTCAGTCGAAGCGGTAATTGCCGTAGCGTGTTGACGCGCCGGTTGCCACTCTAAGCCTCACCTTCTCGGCTTCGACACCTTCTCTGCGTAGTTTTTTTCCTTTGACACTTGTCGAGTATATGGCGAGGAAGACATACGACAGGCGGTATTAGCATGGCCATTCGTAATCCTCTTCTATCCTTTAGTTTGGAGAATCTCCCGTTGCCTAATCGACCGCAGCACTCGAGTAAACACCACGATTCTGACGATCAACCACGCAAGAAACAATGGTACTATTACCTCCCTGTTTTCGGTAAGCCTATATCGTTTGAGTGCCACTTGTATAAAAGAACCTCATCATGATTTGTACGGTTTTGCGTATATAGGGACGATATTCCTCATTTTACTACCTCAGCCATCCTTTCTCTATGTTCTGGTCACATACCACATTCAAACTCTACACACGCCACTCTTTTTCTCAATTCATCTACTCGTTGTTTACACCCTCACCTTCATGGCCTTCTCATCTCTCATGGTCTGCGTTACACGGGACCCCGGGCCCGTCACGGAAACTAGACATTCGAATGACGAAGAAACGAGTCTTCAAGAAGCTTTAATGCCCGATATTGACTTTGATACCCCAGGAAGATGGTGCCGTAAATGTTGGGTTAGCACTCCATGTCGGCGTTTTTCGTTACCAAAGTGAGATGCTGACGTGAATTATAGGCACCAAAACCCGAACGAACACACCATTGCTCAACATGTGGACGCTGTGTGCTGAAAATGGGTTAGCCCCTGGTCAAACCTTTTACGAAACCACACTAAATTGCCTGGGGTTGTGTAGATCACCACTGTCCATGGATAGGAAACTGCGTTGTGAGCCGACTGTTCTACTGCTGAGGGAAGAAATACAATTAACCCCTTTCAAGGGTCATCGAACGTATCCCGCATTCCTTCATTTCTTGCTCTCTGTTACCTTATTGGCTGCATATATCGCTGTAATATCTATCTCTGCTCTAACTTATGCTTTTAATAACCCGTACACCATTGTGGGTCATTGTCACCTCTCCCACATGCCATGCTGACCACTTTTGCAAAGAACACGAATATACCCCCTCACGAATTATTTCTTGCTGCTCTAGGGATCATATTCTCTATAGTTGTCGGTTCTTTTTTTGGATATCATGTATACCTTGTCTCGTAAGCACTCATTCCAAACTTATTCAGCAGCTTATTAACGAAGGCACGCTTGTTCTCTAGAACTAATCAGACGACCATAGAACAACTTTCCCCATTTCTGCTTCTGAAATATCTTCCAAAACTTCCTCGTGGTGGTCACGACCTGTCAGATCCTCCACTTGAACCGGAGCTGTCGGGCCCGCAGCGACGGCTCGTGAAAGACGCACACACCTCCATTTATCTGTATGACGTTGGTTGGCGTGGAAATTGGGCCCAAGTTCTGGGTTGCGAGCAATATTCGGGATGGTTCACTCGCCTGTGGTGTGGTGGGGCCTCGTAAGTCCTTCGCGATGATTTTATGTGATAGTTTGACATACGATATCAGGCCGGGAGATGGAAGACACTTTCCCCGCAATCCAAACGCAGAGAGGATGCTCGCTCGACTAGCCACTGAGCTTGTAAAGAGCGACCGGAACGAATAAGCACTGTATTACAGTTGTGTTCCATTAATGTTTACTATCTTAGCCTGATAAGATTGGCTGATGACGTGCTCATTGCGTGATACGACTCATATGAGGGATCGTATAAAAGCTTCACAAATTGGTGTGGCCCTTTGTTTCGCTCTTCCATCCCGCCGCTGCTATCCACTTACGCAGACTATGACTCGATGCGACCTTGGCCTGACAAAGATCATGGGTCAGCTGGCTAGGCTAACGTGTACGCGCGTGCCCCTCGGCGAATGATGAGCGTCTTCGACACGCACGCGCCTGGAAGGATCGGGGATAATATCGAGGGACCTTCGAGCTGGTGAGAATAAGCTGGGCCAAATGTAGAACCGAACCCCCCGGTTGACTCCTCTTTCGAATCCTGTGTGACGCAGACGTGACCTGATGTCATCTCCGTCCTCTACATTTATAAACTCCTCTTTGCTACAAGCTGGTTACCATAAACCACCGCGTCTCCTTTACCGCCATGCCCGCAGAGATCATCCAACTTCACTCGGAGAACGCCATTGCCGACATTTCTGCAAGAATTGTCGAGGGACTTAACCGTCCTACTGGCCGGAAGGAGCTTCCGACAATGCTCCTATACGACGAACGTGGTCTTCGCCTCTACGACGACATTACCACAAAAGCGCCAGAGTATTACCTCTTCGGTGCAGAAGAAGAGATTCTCAAGGAAAAGGCTGATGAGATCGTAAGAGCTATGCATCACGGAGAGGCTCACGTCTCTAGCGACGAAGTCGTCCTCGAGCTGGGTGCGGGGTGAGTCCTGCGTCCTGCCCCAGCCATATTTCTTGCTGCGAAACAATTGTTGTTGTAGACTTGATCTTCGGCTAACCTCATCCTGTTAACAGAGCCTTGAGGAAGACGTCACATATCCTATTAGGCCTTTCTCGGCTCGTTCCTGACGGTAGCCCACGTGCTCCTATCACTTACTACGCTCTCGACCTTGAGAAGCGTGAGATTGAGCGTACTCTCAGCGAAATAGCTGTTTCTGAGGTTGGCGAATCCTTGCGAGGTCGCGTCGAAACCAAAGGCATGTGTGGAACATACGACGATGGTCTCAAGTTCGTTATGGACGGCGGCTTGACTATCCACAATCATAATCTATCCACCGCAGTTCCTCTCAGTCTTGCCGGGCTTGGAGAAATATCCCCTATTTCCAGCGCTGGAACATCGGTTGCCAGCTCTAGGGACTCAGATCCCTCGCCCATTTCAACGCCCGATGAAGCTCAGCCTCCACTCCATATACTCTTCCTAGGGTCTTCGCTAGGAAATTTCAGTCGTGAAGGAGCTGTTGAATTCCTTCGATCTCTTCCTCTTCGTGCTGGTTCTGGGGACACCCTCTTGATTGGCATAGACCACGATAACGACAAAGATGTCATTGAAGAAGCCTACAACGACCGTCAAGGTCATACAAAGGAGTTCATCATGAATGGTCTGAGAGCTGCTGGTAGAGCTCTCGGGAACGAGGGAATGTTCGACGAGAACAAATGGGACTATGTTAATCGTTATAACCCAGTATGTCCTTGGACGTTCGAACTTGCTTGCTGGACGCTGACAACTCGATAGGAGCAACGTAAGACATCTTAAGGCTTGTTAGCGGCATCCTCACATCATTATTTCAGGCCAACACGAGGCATATTTCAAGTCGAAATGTATGCAAAAGGTTCAGAATCCTTCGACCGAACAGGAAATTTTGTTCCTGGAGAAGGAAATGCTGAAAATTGAGGAATCCTTCAAAGTACGATCCTCTTAGTTTGACAATCAAGGAGCGTTCTAACCTTTCCCAAGTTTTCGGAACGTGATGCATTCAGCCTTTTCGCAGGCAGTGACCTTCGTCCCATCCAACGTTGGACCGACTCCTCTCAGCGATACTCCCTGTGGCTCTTGGAGAGGCCTCCTTTCAGCTTCCCTCTCCTTAAACAGCCTACAGCGAAGTATACACCATTCGGCGTACCGACTATGGAAGACTGGAACCAACTCTGGTCTGCATGGGATTGCATTACTCTCAGAATGATTCCTCCGTCAATGCTGTATCAGAAGCCCATCAACCTTAGGCATATTTGTTTGTTTTATTTAGGACACATTCCTGCCTTCCTTGATATTCACTTGTCGAGACTCTTTGGATATCAAGTCTGGACAAATCGTCTTGACACGCAAAGTTGGTCGCGTCCTCTTCATGACCTTTGAACATGAGGCCATGCATGCCGAAACCCTCCTCTACATGCTCCTCCAGCGTGCTGGAACCGGCACCCTGCCGCCCCCTGGTTTTACGGTCCCGCCATGGGAGTCCCTCGCCGCTACATGGGATGCCGCTCCAAAGCCCAAGTCAAAGACAGTGACCCTTGGACCGACGGATATTACTTGGGGACACGACGATAAGGAGGCAGATGATTTGACCGGTGACGTCGATGGCCATGAGTTCGGATGGGACAATGAGCATGGAAAAAAAGTGGTTCAAGTTGGGAAATTCTCAATTGAATGGAGGCCTGTCACGAATGGAGAGTTCTTCGAGTTCTATATGGGAACAGGCAAAAACAGAGTGAAACTTCCCGCTAGCTGGTTTGAGGAAGACGGAGAAATTAAGGTGAGAGAATCTCAATAATAATTTGTCTGGGACCAAGTATGATTTTGACGGCGCCTTGCGTCAATAGGTCCGCACGCTCTACGGTCCCATTCCCATGAAGATCGCGCAGCACTGGCCTGTCATCACGTCCTACAATGATCTATCAACTTATGCCACGGTCAAAGGTGGTCGCATCCCAACTGAGCCCGAGCTGCGTGTCTTCAATCAGATGTTCGATTCTGGATATGATGGTGGTGCAAATGTAGGGTTCAGAAATTGGCACCCTGTCCCGTAAGCTCTGCTTCCTTTATGTACCCGCGAGATCTGCTGACCGATGACAATGTCACAGAGCTACCACAGGCGGGCAACGTAGCGCAGGGAAGGGGAGTAATGGCGGAGTATGGGAGTGGACATCGACTCTTTTCGACAGTTATGACGGCTTCGTACCGTCGGAGCTATACCCAGGGTGCGTTTTGGGGTTTCCTCTTCTGGAACTTGTTAACATCTGATAGCAGATATTCCATGGACTTCTTCGATGGAGCACACCAAGTCGTGGTATGTTTTTACCCTCGTTTCTCTTCACATGAGATATTAATGGATTGTCTATGAATAGCTCGGAGGATCGTACGCGACCATTCCCCGCATTGCGAATAGGAAAAGCTTCCGGAATTGGTATCAACGAAACTACCCTTACCCGTGGGTCGGCGCTCGCGTTGCATATGACCTGAAGTAGGTAACCTTTGGTCTAAAGACAAGCGGAAGTATGGGTGGTCCAATGGATTTATGTATAGTATGCTGGACCGTATGTCTACATCTGTCCTTCAGGCTTCGTTTGATAGCTTCCCGCTCCTTTTGTTCTTCATGTACTCTTGATGTAAATGTACTATCTATGTATGTAGCTTGTTTATGTATGTAAACACACCATAGTATCGGCCTCGAGCTTCACCAGGGACAACAACGTGCTGCTATTACCGATGCGTGCCATTCTCCCGCACTTCAGCATTATAATTTACGTGGCGTCTCTGTTGCAAGTTTTTTTTGGTCACTCGAATTCAATTCGTTCAACAAATGGAT
The DNA here is from genome assembly GCA_018850275.1 of Tephrocybe sp. 9174TJB. NCBI lineage: Eukaryota > Fungi > Basidiomycota > Agaricomycetes > Agaricales > Lyophyllaceae > Tephrocybe > Tephrocybe sp. 9174TJB. Next base: position 20,880 of record JABAJT010009778.1, read on the forward strand.
TTGGTACCACTGGGTTGATATTCTGGTCCTGGATCGACTGCTCCACCATGAGCTTGAGGGATGTATGTATGTACAAAAAACTTCAACCCAAACCAAACTAAACCATCAGACGGCACATTAACGGGCGATAAAGGTGAAAAGCCTAAGGGTGTAACGTATTGAATGATTTTCCAACTAGTGTTGAGTACTTATGAGGTCCTCCAATCAAAGACGTAGTCGTACTGATAGCCCTTGCGGGCGAAGAGGTCACGAAAAAGCTTCTGGAGATATCGATAGTCGGGCGTTTCATCAAAGGGAAGAGCGCGGGCATAGTCCAAGAAAATGCGAAACTCATCGGGAAAACCATGGCAGAGGTCAGCAGTAGATGTTCTCAGTTTCTTCGCCGTGATGAGGTCGTACCGCTCGCTGTCGGTGGCAGCCTTGATTCCCTGCCATGGAAGAACTCCACGAAGGAAGTACACGAGGATGTAGGCAAGAGATTCAAGATCGTCGCGACGAGAGAGCTCAACATAATGATTGCCATTGATAGAAGCGTACTGAACCGTGCCGGCCATTGTCTTGCTTGGCACCCTATAAGGAATATGTTTATGGGTCTGGGGGTCACGGAACTCCTTTGCTATCCCGAAGTCGATTATATTGACTTGATTTCCATGTTTTCCTACTCCCATAATCAAGTTTGCAGGCTTGAGATCGCGATGGATGATGTTACGAGAGTGGATATACTCGACGCGAAATATCTACAAGAGTTAGCAATCCTTATAAAAATCCGTATCAACCTACTATTAGGTTGGCTCACCAATTGATCCGCGAGAAGGAGGACAGTCTTAAGGCTGAACTTGCGGTTGCAGTAATTGAACAGGTCTTCAAGGGAGGGACCAAGGAGGTCCATGACCATGAAATTATGACCATGCTCGCTACTGTACCAGTGAACGTAAGGAACACCAACACCACCAGATAGAACCTTGTAGAATCTTGCTTCGCGTTTGAGCATGGCTGAGCAAGAGGCACATTCAACTTTAATAGCAACCTCCCTGCCTGAGATGAGACTAATGCCCTGATATACTTCACCTACAACGGGAAGGTCAGCATTGACGGCCAGAGTAGCAATTTAAAACAACGCACCAAAACCCCCTGCCCCGATCTTTTTGTTCAACTGGTACTTACCACCAACAAGCGTGCCAGCAAGTGAACGATTAGAGGTCCCGGCTGCAACAGTGGGGATTTGTGCCATCACTGGAGATGGGAGGCTTCATGTGCCATGTGCAAAGGGTAGGAATATAAATATAAAAGAAAAAGAGAGATTGCTTTGTAAAAAGTTATACATCGGATAAGCGCACAATCACGTCGATGCCAAGGAGACTTGAAGGTGCATTTGTTGTTGTTGTTGTTGTTTAACCGGCATGTTGTTTTTGAGACAATTTTTGAAAGACGTTGCCACACCAGTATTATCATTGGGGTTGCCACGTACACGGTATGAATGAGAAGGTCTAGGTTGTTGTTCTCAGTACTTGAAGGATATCCAGAAAATTAGATAAAGGCGATTCTGTGAGACTCAGGAAGAGGCGGCAACGGGCCAAATTTATTGAATTAAAGCAGCGGATGGCCACTG
>JABAJT010009779.1:0-10128 GCA_018850275.1 Tephrocybe sp. 9174TJB
TGGATTCTGCAGTGTCATCTTGTATGCTCCCTACACCGAATAAACCACGCCATCCTCATTACTGACGCGTCTTTGTACAATCGCAGTGGTTGGGACATGCACGATGCGGTTTACTCGCGCGAACTACTGATATCCAACAAACAGAACGGATATAGGGATATCATCGCGAGCATCGATCTTTCAAGTTACCGTCGCATTCCCTGGGAGGGCAACGTCCCTTTCTTCCTCGTTTCTTTCCTCGATCCAGAAACCAAGCAACCGTTGACCGTGGATCCAAGAGGGATACTCAAAATCGCGACAAGTAGAGCAGCCAAGACACGGATGGAATGCTTTGCCGGTGTGGAGTACGAGGTGCTATGTCTGGGTCTTTCGGATCTTCCTGGCTCTTTGCTAATCAAGTCATCGGGCCACAGTACTTTAACTTCAAAGGTATTACAAGCGACATTTTAGGTCTTCTGGTGCTTTCTTATCGCTTTACCATCAGAAACACCTTCCTCTTTGGCCGAGAAAAAGTTCACGGATCTTACACCTCTTACACCTGGAAGTACGTTGTTCCTCCGCTTCAAAGATAACGTTGATCCATTGGTTTGGACAAGATCATGGTTACTCCCTCCTGCGGACACAGTTGAACAATGCATACTTCCAAGACCTTTTTGACGAGAGCTTAAAGTTCCGGATCCCCATAGAGGGACACCGTAAGTCCTCAGCCTCCAAGGATACCTTCTATGGATCGCTAACTAACGATCTTGACCAGACACCGAAACAGGGCCCGGCGTCCTAGAGACTGCTTTGGCGTATACATCAGCCCTTGAGATAGCAGACAATGCCATTTTATTCAAGTACCTCGCCAAGAGCGTTGGCATGAAGCATGGCGTGCTTCCCAGTTTCATGGCCAAACCATGGGGCAATGTATGCGTTTTTCTCATCCCTTTCGTCCCTCGTGAATCATAACTGAAGAATCGAATACCTAGCTTCCAGGTTGCAGTGGGTCAGTGTATATGTCATCATTAGAGTGGCGAGCTCACAGGATATCCAGGCATGTGCACGCATCGATGCGGGACGGTTACGGAAACAATGTATTCGCCCTTCCTGAAAGCCAACGGGAATATGGACGAAAAACTTCGTATGACGATACAAAGTTCCTCAGTCAAGAGGGAGAGTGGTTCCTCGCCGGGATCTTAGATGGCATCGCAGATGGTCTGTCCCGCCCACCAACACTGCTCTCCAACTAACCTTATATTTCATCCGTACATAACAGTCATGCCAATGGTGCGATTCCTCATCATTTCTGATCCCATTCTAATCCCACATCTAGTTAGTCCCCACAATCAACGGCTACAAGCGGCTCGTCGGTGGAGAAGCCTTCTGGGCCCCCAACGCAGTCACCTACGGGTACGACTCACGCGCCGCCTCTATCCGCATCATATCGCCACCCGCAGTTCCTCCATCCGCCACGCGCCTCGAAATACGTGTTCCTGGAGCAGATATGAATCCCCACTTTGCACTTAGCGCGATTTTCCTCCTTGGTTTGAGAGGCATTGAGAAGAAACTAGCGTTGCCGTGCGAGCCGATTGGATTGTTGACTGCGGAGGATAAGGCGTCTGGAAAGGTGGGTAGTTTGTGGTTGACATGACCCGCGGAACGCGGCTGACGGAAGGGGTCTTATACAGGTGAAGATGTTGCCGACGTCATTAGAGGCTGCGACTCAGCGAATGATGCGCCCTGAGAGTATCGCGAGGGAGCCCGGCATGTTTGGAAACGATTTTGTAGATCATTTTGGTGGTACCAGAGAACACGAAGTGCGTCTTTGGAATCAAGCTGTCACCAACTGGGAAGGTTCGTGGCTTGCGTAATTCTCCAATCATCAGCAGGCTAAGAATAGGGTTGATATCAAGTGGAACGATACATTGAACTGGCATAAGTGTTCTGGGTATTATTGTCCTTTCCCCAGACACAGATGGTATAGAGTCACTTGTAATCCACCGATAACGGTATACATAGCTAGCATTTCAGTCTCTGATGCTGTCTTGTGGCTTTGGTAGTTGACGCAACCAAGTCAGAAAGTGAGGTACATCCTACAAGATATCAGCCCAAACAGCTCTTCTTTATAGAGAGAGTAAACAAACTGCAGAAATCTTGCTGTCCATGGTACTCTCCACGACGAATGAAGGTATGAGGCCGCCTGGGGTGCTGGAAGTTGCCATACGCCACTCGGTGTTGCCATTGTCGAGTTCTGTAAGGGTCTCGACAGAAACATACCGTCCGCGCACGCCATCCGGTTCAAGTCCGGCGAGCTTCTTGTCCTCTGGCCCACTAAGGTCGATAGGAAGTGAGACAATCATCCTAGTACACATAACGATCGGTTAGCCGCAAAGTGGCTGACTTGACTGAATCATAACAAAAGTACCCCTTGCGCTTAGATGACGACGTATCAAGGTGGCGAACTTGCAAGACAGTAAAAACACGTGGTGCCACAGGCGGGGTGAACGTATAGTACAACGACCATATTGACGCGGTAGGAGATAAATCCTTAATCTTCATGACCTCCTTAATCTCTGGGATGAACCTGTAAGAAAAGGGTGAAGTCCCAAAAGTTAGGAGGTTCGCGTGCCACGGGCTCGAGCAATGGGATTCAGACTCTTTCTCATTAATCGCCTTGTTCTCGCCAAGCTTGTCCCAGAACTGGTCGAAAGTAGCCTCTGTCGGAGGGTGCTCGCTGATACGGCAGTGCCATGGTGCGCCGTCGGAGGGACCTTTGGGTCGGTGACAAGTCTTCACAGTATAGTGGTATGTCTTTCCCTGTTTCCATGTGGATGTTGACTCGATCAGATTCGTACCAGAAGTGATAATGTCCTGTTCAGACGGTAAGACTGCGAGATGTGATATCAGAATATGACAGAGATAAGGAGCTACGTACATACCAGCCGGTTTGAGTGCAGTGATAGTCAACTGGAAGTTGTCCATGATGGTTCAGGATGAGAAGTGATGCTATTTTTAGGGTGGTGAGTGTCTCGGTTCTTGTAGTCTCTGCAAATGTGATCAAACAAATGTGACAGAGCAGAATCAGGCTTGATTGGATATGCAACGAAGAGTGGAAAAGGCTGCATGCAATGTAGTCAATTAAATCAATTATAATGGTATCAAAAACATCACGTCAATTTTTTGCGATAACCTGCCGTGGCTGCAGGTCTGGATTGTTGAGGTTCACAAGCCCACAATACCGACTCCGCCCTAGCTCTGCTTCGTTTCTTGGAAGAATCTCGCCACGGTTAAGAACCACACCAACGAACCGTCGCTCCCCTCGCATCCACTTTTCCTTGTAAAAGCGCACAACACCAGGTGCAGTTGCATATATTGTGTGGTCGCGTCCCATCTTGACCTGGGCGGTGCGTTAGTGTACGGGTCGGTAGAGGGGACAATGATTGCTGCTCACATGTTGCCCTGGATGGAATAACGTCCCTCGTTGGCGAACTATTATGTTTCCTGGTATTACGGGTTGGTCTGTAGAGATGTAAAATTGTCAGCAACAAAACACAAGAAAGAAACAAAGATAAGGCTCACCAGAAAACTTCTTGACTCCCAACCGTTTACCGGGGGAGCCTCCATGATTGTGTACTGTTCCTCCGGCGCGCTTTGTTGCAGTACGGATAGAACCTTGTCTGTTGTTTTAGAAAAATATAATAAGAAATTAAACAAAAGCGAACCGAGAATAGAAAAAGGGCTCCGTGCAGCACTGCAGCAACGCGAGAAGAAAGACATGAAGCCTTTTGTCTTGATTTGAAAGCGGTGTTGTACGTTTGTTCTCGCCCACAAATTGCACGGACCCGAACGCTCGGCTATTGCCGAAGTTTCGTCTGATATAACTACACCCCCGTCACAACTCTCAACCATACTCCCTCCGCACTACTCAACGCCACACTTATCTTCACAACAAATTAGCCATGGTTCTCCTCGTCACTTCAGATAACGAGCAGTTTACCACCGACAAGGACATTGTCGAGCGCTCTGTTCTCATCAAGAACATGCTCGAGGGCAAGTCTCGATTACATGGCGACCTCCTAGTACTAATACTTTCTCTTTACAGACGTTGGCGAGTCAGATCAGCCGATTCCTCTTCCCAACGTCTCTTCTAGTGTCTTGAAAAAGGTATAGCTCTCTCACCCTCAGATCGCTGCAAATTCTTACTGACTCTGACTCAGGTCCTTGAGTACTGCGAGCACCATCGCGGTGAGCCCCTACCTGCTGCCGATTCAGAGCAGAGCCAGGATGAGACACGCAAGCGGACAACCGACATCAGCGAGTGGGATCAGAAGTTTATCACCGTCGACCAGGAGATGCTCTTTGAGATAATCCTCGCTGCCAACTACCTCGACATCAAGTCTCTACTGTACGTGTCACTATCGATTATCGATCAAGTTCTCTTCTACATGTTGGACTGACCCTGATGACTTACTCAGTGACGTCGGTTGCAAGACCGTGGCCAACATGATCAAGGGCAAGACCCCCGAGGAAATTCGAAAATTGTTCAACATCGTCAACGACTTTACTCCTGAGGAGGAGGTGAGCAACTCGTTTTTTGTCCTGTCCACGCGTCTGATCGTTTCTTTCTAGGCACAAATCAAGAAGGAGAACGTAAGACTCTTGTTCGTTGCTAATTCCATTCAGTTGTCTGACGTTTCTCTTTGCTTCAGGAATGGGCAGAGGATCGATGAACATCTTGATCATTTTTTTTGCCTCTTGCATGTAGATTTTGACATTGTAATACGTTTCCGCATGCTACTTTATCTTTTGGACTGTACACCCTCTTGTGAGACTTGATCAAGATCGCGCCGCGTGTCACCACAACTGTGCTTACATAAGCCTCCGTATTGCTTTGACTCTTCCTCATCAGCGCGCTTGCCCATGCCCGTTATTCCAGACCTTCCAGGTACCCTTGTGCCGCGTAATTCTGAACAAGAAAACTGGCTCAAGAGTCATGTCGCCAAAATGTGTCATATGGACCGTCTTAGGTAGCTAATATCTCCCGCTCCGGCCACCAATACTCACCGTCGTGTGCAGATTTCCTGGCAGTCAGCCCGTGAGCTTTGGTACCAGGGATCTCGATAAGCTCGAGAGAGCAGAGTACGTGCTATTGACTTGATGACATATGTATTCAATAACTCGGCCGACCAGCTACTGGGTTTGCGAAAAGTCCGACGGCGTCCGTGTCCTTTTCCTGATCAACACGAATCTTGTTTCGGGGGACCAGTCACTCTATCTTGTGCGCATCCACGTTAGCCAGTCGGTGGGGTTCCCAGGGATGTTGACATTCATGCTGGACAGATCGACCGCCACAATACGTACCACCAACTCAGTGGAATATTTTTTCCACACCATGAGAACCCTAAGATGGCTTTGCGCGACACGCTTATTGATGGAGAGCTAGTTATTGACGTGGATCCACGTACAAAGGAGGTGCGTTTTCAATGGTCTATAAAACACGCGGTTTTGGTGACGCGTTTGTAGCAAACTTTACGTTTTCTAGCATTCGACTGCTTGGTGGTGGATGAGGCCAACGTTATGTCACGACCTCTGGATAAAAGATATGGCGTACGTCGACCGTCGCGTTCTTTTATGAGCTTCCTTAGAAATTTTGTGCTTCAGAGACTTCAAGAATGGTTCTACAGACCGTATGCCAAAATGCTACATGACCATCCGCATATGGCCGCATCTCAGCCCTTCGAGTGCGTCTTTTTAATCAGCCTGAAAAGCCTGACTTCCATGCGAAGCCAGTCTTCCTGCTGCACGTGTGGTGCGGCGATGAACGAGGCGTGGCCCAATATGAACTTTATGATGAGATGTATGTTGATGATGAAGAGTGGCAGAAGTACGTTTTCCTCAGTCTTGCCAACCGCCTTGTCTTACATTGGACGAGGGGCTGGCATATAGCTGGTCCTGGAGCTGACTCAAATGTGTTTTTTTAGGTTGAAGCTTTCTCGTGAGCAAATCGACGACCGTATTGTTGAGGTGCATTGGGACCCTGTTGTATCACATTGGCGCATGATGCGTTTTCGAGACGATAAACCCAATGGAAATCATCGCAACGTGGTGGAGAACATCATACAGAGTATTGTCGATGGCGTTGAAAAGGAAGCTGTAAGTCCCGAACCTCTATCTAGATGTTCCTTGTTCTTGACCAACCTCGCAGTTACTCGCTCGCTCGGGGGCAATTCGCAATGCATGGAAACAACGCCTCGGTGCTGCGGCACAGGCTCAGTCCCACCATCACCATCCACCCCCGCAAGCAAACTCGCGGCCACCACCCCCACCGATCCCAAAACATGCACCACCCCCCTCATTACACACCGTAGCCCGCTATGGTCCTCTCGCAGCATCACGCTGGAGCAAAGTTTCTGGGCCGGAGGTTTTCGCGGGTATGAAGCGTTAGTGGGCGCTCTACCCCATTCCACTCCCCGCTACACAAAAAAACTGCCTTGTATCATATCATCAAAATACGTCAACACCAAACCTCCCCACCAACCCCTCACTCATAGCGCCTACAGAACCTTGCAAGCTGATGGAAGGTCATTGGCCACTCTGTGTGTGCCCTCCGCCCCTTGTCAATGATCCCTAACCCCTGGTTGAACAAAAACATGCGATTTTTGTACTTTGTGTGGTGCTCATCATTGTTGACGCACACATACACCTCACATGTGGTGGAGAAGAGAAGTGGGGATGTTGAGCGCCGAATATTCCAGAAAGCTGGAATCACGATTCACATTCCTTCCATCTTAGATGTGTCCGCCGTCGCATCTCTCGCCCATCATTACATCTCATGAAATGGCCATCGGCTAAGTACATATGATATGTTGCTTTGTCCCCCTTGCAGCGCGTGCGTGCGCGTGCATGCTCACTCCCTGCTTGAATTTTGCCCCTGATACTTGACGGCGGGTACTCCGGAGGTCGTGGAGCTCAGGCTCGTCTATATACTGGAACATGGCAGCGCTGGAGCACCAGAGATGGTCGTCGACGTGGGGATCGATCATATCTGTCCATTCTATTATATTTCTCCGATGTTTATGGTTTCTTGTTTTACAAGGCCCATACTTACGAATTAGATTTTGCGGAGCCACGTTCCAATGGATGGTATTTAAATTTCCTCCTCCTTGTTCTGTATGTACACTCCTTGTCAAGATGAGGGGAATGCATGTAGATCTAGTCGTTACAATGATGAGATAAGAGGGATAGATGGAAGATGCAATTGTAAAAGGCAAGATGGACGTAAAGCGCGTGGCATACCGACGTGAAGGGGAGAATAAAAAATGTCGTGAAGGCGTCAGTGGTCCAGATGCCCCCGGCTTGCGCTTAAGGTAAGCGAGGGGCGTAACGAGGTAATATAGTCAAGAATATATAAGTCGTGAAGATTCGTGTCGTGCAACGATGCGATGGGGAGATGAATCAAGACACCAGGCTGAGGGGTGGAGAAGATGATGTAAAGATAAGAGTCAATGCAGGATGTTGGATGGATGTGGCGGGGCGGATGGATGGATGAGGGGTAGCTGATGTGTGCCGATGTGTGTTGTGTAGCGTGGCGGGCGGACGGCTTAAGAGGGGCCTAGTCGAGATGATCGAGAGAGAAGATGGTAATGTCGATGATGATGGCAAAAAGGTAAGATGGCGATGAACAAAGTGCGGCAAGGACACTTTTTTTTAGCACAGGCGCGACGAGAAGATGACAGGTAGTACGTTTGGTGCGTGTGTATTGAATCTGTCGTTGTTGTTTTGGTTGGTAACCGAAACCTCTCATGCATAACTCAATTGTAAAGTTCGGGAGCCGCAGAGAGAGGCGAGACACTGAAGTCCGCCAGGGGACCGACAAAAGACACAAAGTCGGATAATGGGTAACCGCGTAAGTTAAATAACGGTGAAACCGTTCCTGGGCCTACACCCACGCCCCGCTGGGCAATGGGGAAGGTTGGGAGTGAGTCCGAGGCACCTAGGCCTGTGTCGAGGATTGACAGACGCAGGCCTTCAAAGGTGGCAGGCTGGGCAGCCTCTGGCGTCGATTCCAGGGACGATGCCGCCGACACTTCGCGCACATGTCGAGTGCGCGGGGGCGTCTGAGGACTGATCGAGAGCGCCGCAAACTGATTGGTCGGTGGCACTTGGGAAGGCTATCGATTGTCAGGATGCTGCGATATTGTACGAGAACGACAAGTAGGTACCAACCTCCTGCGAGCCCACTGCAAGCGGCACCATGTTGGAGTGCTCAGCACCTATGGCCGTACTAAAAAGCACCGAGGTACTGATAAGTTCCTCGAGCGCTAGACCAAGGCCCGAGGGTGAGTCGGGTGCCTGGTCGTGTGTGATGCCCTCTTGGTCGTCGTCAGCGTCGGCATCGCGCTGACCGTCGGCGACCCTCCACCACTCGATGTCAGCTAAGACTCTTCTGGTGCTTGTCTCTGAGCCCGAGGAGCGCCTGTGACCGCTGGGACGAGAACCGTGTGCAGCAGTGAGAGCACTGGAGAGGGCAGGGTACGGGGAAGACCTGACTGCGGGCGAGGAGATGGTGCGACGGAGAGAAGGCATGCTTTGACGATGAGGACGACGATGAGGAGAGCAGCCGCCTAGCGCAGTGCTGTTGGGGGGACACACGACGATGGGAAAGGCGCATTATTTGTTTATATATTTTTTGAAATGTGATGATTGTGAAGAGCAAGATGTCCATCAGCACTCAGGGCATCTTTTTCATTTCTTCCTCCTTCTAATACACAAAATAATTTCAACGCTGTCATCCCACCCAGCAATCCATCCTCGAAGCCGTCCAAGCTGTTCTGCTCAGACCTCCTCCAGCGTACCGTGCCAGCCATAAATTTCTTGTGTCACAGCTTCCGGCGATATGGGCTTGCAGGGTCGTCTCTTTTGGTAGGCTCAAAGCATGAGGGCTTCTCCCCTCTGCGCCCGAACGTGGATGACAACCTTGATCTAAACCCACCATCTCAGCAACACGGTCCATTCATCCACCCGAATCTCACGCGTCCCCACCGGCTTTTTAAATAGTCCTGATGGCCACCCCGCTGACTCTTTGCCCTGCCTCCTGGCATTCAAATGCGCCTTCTGAACGGTATATAACAGACCTATACTTAGCTAGCAACAAGTAATTCGGCTTTGGTGGCTTGATGAATTCATGAAGATGTTATAGCCTATCGCCTTAACAAGTGACAGCCTCGGCTCCTCTGCATTCATCCTTGGCAGGCCTCTCCACCAATCTCGTCGTCATTCCATACGCACTCCTGATGAGTCTTCCTCGACCCTCCGTTTTCCGTATATGTCCTCCGGTTTTCTGTCAAACTTTTGCATTTTTACAGTCCTGTGATCTCGGTCGTTCACGCGGCCACAAGTGATTGCAAGATTAGGACAAACCTCTCCATTCCATAAACTCAAATGAATATCACGATTCACCAACCCCTCATGGCCTGGCGTAACTGCGGATCAGCGCCGACGGCTACCGCCGGACCTTGTGTGCGCCCCAGAGCCACATCTCGTCTCCCTGAGCCTCGCAAAAGGAAAATACGCGCCTTGTTGTATGCAGAAGCATGCTATCTAGGACAGAGGGACGTAATGACGCGTAAAAACGCGTCAATATAAGAGCTTTCGACGCGTCTTGGAGTGCCTCGTGGGCGTTCCTTCTGCCACGCCATCGATCTTTGATCCCCCGACCAATCTCACCGCATTGGTCAACCTCGCTTCCACGGAAAGTCCACGGTCTTGCTGTCGGTCCTGTAGGCCTGAGTTTCATCTGGCACTCCACTGCGGGAGTTTGCAGTCATAAATTGGCTTAACCTGTTCCGCATACTTATGGCATCGTATCACTGGCATAACGTTTTCCCCTTCCCTTATCACCACCCCTCCTTCCTGCTTCTCGTTGGCTTTTGGAAGCAAAGAGCTTCGTTGACTAAGGATGTACCTGTAAAGAGCGCAATTAATCACTGTTGTAACTGACGCAACTGATAGCGTTTAGAATGGTGTGCTGTGGTATATATTTCAGTACTTGGTATTGAAGCGACTCTTCCACCTGGGCACATTAGTCTTGGCACGATGCATGATGGTGATGCCTCTGGAGTATAATGGTAACCGATTGACGAGTGA
>JABAJT010009779.1:15339-29268 GCA_018850275.1 Tephrocybe sp. 9174TJB
GCGCAGAATTAGAATGGATGGCCCTGTGGACACGATCGTACGAGGAACTGTAATAACATGCAAGTCCGTCCGTTGAACATCTGAACATCCGAGGCATGGCTAACCAAATTTCCTCTGCCAGCAGGAATTAGTGCATTTGTCTCTGGCCTCTACGCCATTTCTCGACGAAGCCCTCAATATGCTCTCATGGCAGTCGCTGCAGGAGTAAATAGTGGAGTGACCGCTTTCAGTTTCTTTGGTGCGTTATATACCCACTCCTGCCCTATTTCTTTTTGTTGAATCATTTGATACTCTAGCTCTTCGTGAGCTTGCAATATCTCCACTTCTTGTCAATACGCTACCTTGGCCTCAATATGCTCGGAGGCGACATGACCTCGGAATAAGCCATCCCAAAGACCCAATTCTAGAACCAGCAACATACTCTGACTTGCGAAAACACAATACATTGGACACAGGGTTGAGTGGAGCTCTCGCTGGGGGCGCGTTACGAGGATGGAAATGTATGTAACATTGCCTCACGATGTCCCATACATAATTGACATCTTGCAGCTGGCCCAAGAGCTATTCTTCCAGGCGCTCTAACGATCGGTGCTGTGTGTACTCTTCTTCAAATGGTGTACAATGAAGCGAGTATCAGCCGTCTACGATATATTTCTGGTCTCAACGGCAAACCCCCTATTTCTGAAAAACCTGCCGAGCCTCCGACGAAACCTCTTTCGGAACGCTTCATGGCTTTCATAGGGGTGCGCCAAGTCACTGACCAGGAGTATATCGATAAAATGAAAGCACAAAGGGAAGGACATTTGAGGCGGATAGCTGAATTAGAGGCACAGATTGCGGCTGAAAAAACGAAAGAGGATAATAAAGACCCATGAGGCGAGTAGATATATGATTAATACTAATTCATTCGTTATCGTTTCGCTGGTGGAGGTATTGGCACACCATACAGCTCATACATCTCGTGACAAACATCTCTTTTCCAAATCTCAATGACCCCTTTACCTTCAGCAGTGAGGCCGCCCACAACTATTCTTTCTCCGTCAACGATAAGCGAGTTAACCTTTTTGACGCTTTGCGTCTCGTGCTCCCATAGTTTATCCACCACAACATCATCGTCATCAGGCTCGATTTCATAGCGCGACATGACACCCAGCAAGGTCGACACTGTCAAAATTCCAGAATCGTCGAATGCTCTACATCGTATGGTTGATGAGAAGAAACTCGGATATTCTACCATGGAGAACTTACAAGGCAACAATAGGGCCTTCAGCTTGCTTTGGAATGACTTCTTTGCTTTCATCAAGGCCTTCCCATTTTCTGCTTCGCTTTTTCTTGCCCGTCTTTCCCTCGGAAGTTTTACAGCCGCCACATCCAATATACAATCGGCCATCAGCAGTTCCGGCTGCGATAATTCCTGTTGATGAGATAGCGGTACACATGATGAACGGCGGGGAGAGCCCCATTCCACCGACGGCTTCAAATGGCGCTATACAGACCTGTTTAGCTGGATAGACAGGAGTAAGGGCAAGGGACGCACGGATTTTACGAGCCGATAATATCTTTCCTTCGTGGAAATCAAAGTGCAAGAGAGCTGTGTCGTATCCACCGCTCAGGAGCTCCCTCGGTCGGTTAGGGATAAATTTAACTGAACCACAGACCTACATAATATCTTGTCAAATTGTTCATCAGAAGTACTGAAAAATCGACGCACGCTATCGTGTTTTGACCTCATTCGAGTAATCGCTTTTGTAGCCAGATCCACGACGCCGACAGTACCAGAGTCCATACTAAATGCGATATGTGATTTATTTGAGTTCAAAGCGATCTGGCTGAATACACTGAGAAATGGTATGGAAACCGTTTAATATCGTTCTCGCACCTCGTTCAGCACATCGTCATGGTCATCTGTTATATCAATCATACATTCTAGGATTATATTCTTCTTTGCTTTACTTCTTCCTGTGTACACAGTAACCTATCCACCATGGACGAATTCCCACCGCGAACCCGGCAGAAATTTAGAGCTGTGTGCCCAACCTGGATAAAAAAGAACAACAGAAACAGTATAAAAATCAATAATTTATTCACAACGATTATTTGGAAGGCGCAGAAGAGAAATAGGGTATTGAGAAGGCAGCCACGAGGACAAGGGAGGCTATGACAATTGCCGGGATATATGATGTCGAGGACGTGATATCTTTTTGGGTATTTGACCGTTTTTTGTTGGAAGGTCGTGTTTTAATGGATGTATGTAGATTGAGCAGAACGTACCCAATGGATTTGAAACCGTGAATGCTTCAAGGAGAAAAATCAGCATCATATCGAAAGAAGGAATGGCGAGGAACACGTACTAGTATCCCTCAAGGTTCCGTTTGATCTCCTCCTCCATGCCAGTCGGGACACCGGACAGGGAGAACGTAACCTTAGTGGAGTCCGACGACTGTTCAAGGGTGGTCGTGAGGGTAGCGGAGTGACCTGCGGGTAATGCCAACTTGTCAAACCGTTGTCCGCGATGAGGTGGTCGGCAATCGCATACCTTCGGGCCAAGTGGGACTTTGGAGCGCCCAAGTCTGGACAATCTCCCGAGCCGGGGTCAGTGACACATATTTACCCTTGACGCCGCCCCCGAAGAGGGAGTAATCGGACCCTGCCTGGGCTGTAGACTGTTTCGTGGATATCACTGTTAGCTTCAGGAGTGTTACAGATGGTGGTGAAGGCATACTTGGGCAGGGGCGCGAGTCCAGATCGGGATCCTCTTCTCGTCAGTTATGAGGCCGAAGAGGTCTTCAGCTGTAGCTTGAAAGTCGCCCTCGACCGCCACTGTCTTAGTGTTCAATTTCTTAGGCTCCACTTTCTTGGGCTGTACGGGTGCGGGCGACGAAGAAGAAGCGACAGCAGAGGGAGTATCTGATGCGGGGGCAGGAGTTGCAGCACGGCTTGGATCACCACTGACGGTCAGGTCCTTGCCGTGGGTGTCGATAAGCGCGACCGGGAATTCGGCAAACTTGACCTCGAGGGCAGCAGGTAGTCTAGATTTCACAAGTTTATACAGCGCATCGACTGTAGGAGATCTGGTAGTAGAGATGGACCAGTTGTACTGCAGACTTGTAAATTAATTTGAAGCTCATGAAATTGGCCTCAATACTTACAACGTAGTCGGATAGGCCGTCAAGCGTTATTTCGTGCGATACCTCTGGGATTGTAAGGCTTCCCTTGACTTCGGTGCCATCGCTCGCTGTACCTTGCCAGTCGAGCACGATCTTGCAATCGTAGATGGTAATCAATCTGGAGGTAGTGTGACATTTCAGGCGATGTTGAGACCAACGGAGTATAGTACGCACTTGGACTTGCGTTGTCCAAGTTCGACGTCACCGTCGACTTCAGTGACCTTGGATACAGACACGACTTCACCCTCGCTGTCACCATTGATGGAAATCGTCACGAGTTCGCGCTCGAACCAGTCAGCACCCCAACGCGAAACGTTTTTGTTCTTCCAGTGCCAGTTAGCGGTCGAAGGTGGGAGGGCCATGTTTTCTATAGGTACAGACGGTGAGTAAAGTTTGGTGACGGCGAAAAAAAGTCGTTGCGAATGTCGTGTTTGTTTGTTTGCATCGATCCTTGTTCTCTTCCACAACATTCTAGGTTTTTCTGTGTCCCTTCCCCTTCAAGTCGGCTATACACCTCTCTCTCTCAGACCGTAATCATCGGGAGGTTAGGGCGTTTCTCAGCTTGGCCTAATCTAGTACCAGTAATTTGAGTAGAGCACAACCTGCCAAAATCAGTGACCGCGGAGCTCTCAACTCAAAATGAATGCATTTTTGTCATTACTCATGGGTCTTCTAGTCAGACACGCGAGCCAGGTGATTTTTTCGCCCTGTGGCATAGCATGATGTACCCCGACCTCCGTCTCGGCCTGTTGTAGATCCGTCTTGTCGTAATTCTCCGTGAATTTCTGGAGGCTAATGCACCCCCGGATGCCTCCTTCGAGACGTTTGTGCCTCAGTTAGTGACGCTGCTCGGAACTCTCCATACATCGCGTCGTCTTCCATTGCTATCAATGACGGGCGCGAGTAGAGATTGACCACGATTAGATACTGTTTGCCTCGAGGCGCGGCGCAAATCTCCTTAATGTTGAGGTCACGGACAGCCACTGATCACTCACGCGAACCCCACTGGCCTCGTTATGCCACCTGGATCTGCCCATATCTTGCACAACGCCATCCTGTACGAGCGGATCCGCCCATATATGGCTCACTATAAGCTTTTTGCGGTGCGTCTACTAGTCGCCTGCCTCGCGGAAATGCCAAACTAAATTACCAAGGACGCCTTAATGGAAGTTTCAGTGACCTCCGTTGTTGCTTGTGCATATTGGCCCTGGCACAATCACGTACGATGCGCCTCCTATATCAGATAGTGATATATGTAGGGCTAAGTCCTATAGATAATGAATGTATGTTTGCTTTTTTTGGATCTTCTCCGAAGAGTATTTCCGTGCTAAGTTTCCAGCCCTCTGCCCAGAGTTATCACGACCTGTTCTGCGTGTGCCCAAGGAGACTATCAACGGCATGCCAGCCATCCTGTAGAGAGCTGTTTATAATATATTTCTTGGACTGTCCAGTTAGATTTGACAGATGCCTCATTTCGACTGCATTTCATTGGCTGGTTCTCTACGATATGCTCCTTTGCCGCGACGCAGTCAGTTGTTTTCCCTACCCCTTTCTTTTTTGCACGCTGATCTTGTTGTCCACACTGTCTGATATCAATACTATACACGTTCGCCCGTGCACCACCGTCAAATGTTTTATGTTCCGAGAAGAAATTCGACGATGGCCGATTGTCCCCTTTGAGATAAATTCTGTTTCTTTTGTTCCCCGCGCCGTGGCCCTTGTAGGTGATCGACAGTCATCAAAGTGGTAAATTCTGGTACAATTATGTTCAATTGCGAACAAAAGGACGTTCTGTTATCACCGTTATCTCGATTGATTCTGACTTTTAACCTTTGATGACATCATGTGCACTCCCTTTTCCCTCTTCCGTATTTTTCGCATGGCGATGATCCTCTTGTTTGTCAGGCACCACGCAAGGGACCATTTACCAACAAGGGTTCCGAAGCATACCCTGCAACACACAAAATCGTCCGAGAGAGATCCCGCTAATCTGTCTTGGATTGCTCGTGATTCATATCAGCCTTTCTGGAGGTATTGCCTTCGTTCCTCAGCCTTGTTTGGGCAATTCCAGTGGCATCGGGCACACCAAGTTACGTTGAGTTACGTTCGCTCAACACGCCCTCCTCGCGGACCCTCAGCACTTTCCACCTCCTTGCAGTAGAATAGCCACCAGAGCCGATTTGATGCTATGGCCATGCAATATATGAGACTCCCACGAATTTCTGATACTCCAGCGCGAAACAATGTCAGCAATATTCAGATCTGGGCAAGGAAATTACTAGCATGCTGTCCTCTTTCTGGCCCTGATGCAACTCCTCGTCCTTTTTGTTCTGACCACAATACACCGCCGATTTCATGTATCAAACTCCAAAACCTGCTTTTGTAGGGGTATGTTATTCGCCTGCCGTTGTGGGGGCGCGTTCCACTCTCTTATGGTCAAAAGAATTTATCTCACAAGGCCGGATGTCTCCACATCAAAGCAAACGTACTACGGTCCCTATCTCCCGGACATCTTGGAAATTCTCCGCCGAATTGGGCCAGCCAACAAGGGCAACTAACGGTTGTGGCGCCCTGCTCTTCGTCTATATAACGTGACGAAAACTATCTTGCTCTTTTCAATCCTCACCACATTTTCATCATGACATTCGCTGAGCCATCCATCGAGCAGCCGACCTCCTTCTTGCTCCCTGATCTCGTCGGCCACTGCAAATTCCTTCTCACATACCACCCCAATGGTGATGAGATTGCTAAGCAGTCAGTCGAGTGGCTAGACTCCAGCTGTCCCGACTTGTCTCCCAAAGGACGGCGCGCTCTTCGCGGCCTGCAAGCTGGCGAGCTCACTGCCTATTGCTACAATACCACCACCTCCGAACGTCTTCGCGTCGTCTCCGATTTCATGAATTACCTTTTTCACTTGTACGTTTTATGTCTTTCTATTCATTGCTGCTCCTCTGATGAGAGATCACTTCATAGGGATAACATCAGTGACGGCATGATGACTCGGGAGACCGATGTCCTCTCCGACGTCGTCATGAATGCATTATGGTTCAGTGGTCAATACAATCCTACCAAGGCTCTTGGCAAGGAGCAAGCTGCCGAAGAGCTCAATCCCGGCAAGCTGGCCCGAGAGTGAGTTTGCGCATTCCTCAGAGATGGATGATATCTGAATTACTTCTCGATGTCTTTAGCTTCTGGGCTCGTTGCATCGTTGACTGTGGCCCGGGGCCGCAAGCTCGTTTCAAGGAGACTCTCGCACTTTTCTTCGAGGCTGTCAATATTCAGGCGAAGGCGCGCGATGCCGGCGAGATCCCTGATCTTGAGAGTTATATTGATGTACGTAGAGATACTTCAGGTAAGCTTTTTGGGGGCGTGCAAGTCTTGTGCCTATTTAATTCAATTCCTATATTGTGTAGGCTGCAAGCCTTGCTGGGCACTCATCGAGTACGTCTATCCATGCTTGGCCTTGGTGCGCAATTGACGAGACATCTATTCTAGATATGCCCTGGACATTGATCTTCCTGACTTTGTTGTCGAGCATCCCATCATCCGGGAACTTGACCGCTGGACTAACGATCTTGTTACCTGGTCTAATGTGGGTTTCTTTCCTCGATTGTACGACCAAGAATCCTTTCTCATTCTTTGATTTCTCCAGGACATCTTCTCATACAACGTTGAGCAATCCCGCGGCGACACTCATAACATGATTGTAATCCTCATGCGGTATCACGGGAAAACCCTCCAGGAAGCTGTTGATTACGTTGGAGATCTGTGCGAGGAGACCATCAAAGGATTTATCGCAGACCGCGAGCGACTCCCTTCTTGGGGCCCCGAGATTGACGACATGGTTCAACGATACGTAGATGGGCTCCAAAACTGGATCGTCGGGTAAGGTTTCCCCCTTTACCATTCACCCTATACGATGTTGACCCTCGTGACAGTTCTCTCCACTGGAGTTTCATGACCCATCGATACTTTGGCACGGACGGAGAGACGGTCAAGAAGACTCGCATCGTCAACCTGCTTCCTCGTGTTTCCGAGGCTTAGACTCATAAGATTCATATACTTCCGCGTTTCGGCTTCTTGTCGCGGATGAATGTACTTGTAGTTCGTGTATGTTTATTTTTAGGTTAGATTTTTTGTATCAGTGACGTCATCCTGCGGTGGCGTGGGGTATGCGAGGGCTTTAAAGAGTCTCATCTGTTTTCTGTAATATTCCTTAGACCACCATGAATACACTTTTCAGATCAACACTCTTCCGACACCGCCCGCTCGTCCTCCGCAGCCAGCTTGCTCGTCCTGGACTCCCTCATTCCACCCAGCTTCACAAGCGCACGGTCGCTAGTCTTGTGAGCAATCGCCCTGGGAGTCAGACACTCGAGCATGCGGCCACAAACATCAGGGAAGAAGTCGGAAACTCAGCCTCAGACCTTGCAAAGATAATCGCAGGTTCCAACATCCGAGATGACCCTCTTGTTCCAGAGGGGTCATCCTCATTTGCAAGTCGAAAGCTTTCCTCTGTTTCGACGCGAGCGCTTAACCTTTGTACAGCTTGGTATCACCAAAGTCGTTGCTCAAAAGGTACCTGAGCCAGCACTTGTGTTCGGTCTTCTCGGTCAGTACCAGCAAGTCTCGTCCAGAATCTTCGTCGTGATTTGACCGGATCCTGACTTCAGGTGGTCTTCCGTACATGGGTGCTTCTGCAATCACCGTATACCTCGCCCATTCCGCTGGTATGGCCGCAAGTGGCTTCGACACAACTCTCGACCCGGGCGTTGCCCTTACCTTGCTTGATCAAGCTCTGAATGTCCAGGTAACTTACGGTGCCGTCATGTTATCATTCTTGGGTGAGCACAGGCGTTTCTAGCATTTGATCTCAAACAACCTTTTTATTGATCATTTGAATAGGTGCCCTTCATTGGGGCATGGAATTTGCCGGCCTCGGAGGGCACCAGGGGTACAAACGCCTCTGCCTCGGAGCAGCTCCTGTCCTCTTTGCATGGCCTACGCTCGCATTGCAGCCCATGATCGCTCTGGTTTGGCAGTGGCTCGGATTCACTGCGCTTTGGTATGCTGATGCAAGGGTCACTGCTCTCGGATGGAGTACGTACATTTCTAGAAAATGTAGGGGCCGAGATCATTGACTTTTGCTCGAATGTATAGCTCCGAAGTGGTATTCTCAGTACAGATTCTACCTGTCCATCCTTGTCGGAACCTGGTACGCTTTTGGTTTCTGAGCTTGACCGGGATCACCTTTAATTTGCGCTGGTACTAGCATTATCGGATCGCTCGCGGGTACTTCGTACTATGGTCCCGTCGCCGGGCATGGTTTCTTATCTCGTGACCTCGATCTCATCCGCGAAGAACGGAAGAAACTGCTTCCCCAGAGGTCGGGTGTGATCGCTGGAGACATTGAAGCAGCCCCCGCTGGTGAAAATGTCGACCACTACGTGAGGATCCATCACAGACACCGTGACTGATGAGCATCCATGCTTAAGCGCGAGTTGGCCAAAGAGTGAAGCCCAGAAAGAGGTGGAAATCCAGCCTAGGAAAATGAATGGGCCGATGCCAGGGAAAAGAAGGAAATCTGGATCGAAGATGAACGAGCAAAGATGATCAGAAGTGTAATAATAGCTGTAAAACTTTATCCCAGGGAACTATGCAGTCACCTTGAGCCTTAGGGTATCCTTTTTCTTTCAAAGTGGCGAAGTCATGAATTCAAAAGCAAGGTTCTGAATCTTAGCTCCGAACTTGACCCTGAAGTCGGGATGGCGGCGGTGATGGCCTTGGCGCGCGCATCCTTCAAGTTCCCTCTCGTCCCGGTCACTTTATGTCTCCCGGCTAGAAATGGAGATAGTGGAGCACTCCTTTTTGTTACAACTATACTCTGTCCCACAAGGTCCGACTAGCTTGTCACCGGTTGCAAGTGATCAGAGCTGCCACTGGCACACATCACGACAAGTACCAGTCACCACCCATGTGCACGACATCTGTTCGAATCTTATCAACTATGCCAGCCTGATGTCCAGCGTTTGAGCTCAGGAGCATCGAGGGACGGACCTAAACCATGCAATAGAAGCTGACTCTCTTAGATGGTTGCTAGATTAATTTCTTCCTTGATTGTGGTCTGACTCCTCGGTGACCCCGAGTTGGTATTCAAATTCTACGAAGATATTATACAAAATTGCCATGCGCACAGTTACTGTTGGAACGATGCACGTTCTAGTTTCTGCGAATCATCTTGTAGCGTCGCAAAGCGTTTCTTTTGAGGCTTCTTGACACTTTTGTGTATTCTGCGATCTGCTGCATGTGTGATTTTCCTGTGAGGACTAATAGAGTCGTCGACTTAACTGGTAAGAGCCATGACAAGTCTGGCCTGTGGGTGTATTTGTCATGGCTGCAACTACAAGCTCGGGGAATATGACATGACAGAACGCCAGGCCACTTGACGGACGTTGATGTGAGGTGCTTGGTTGTGAGCGTTGGGCTTGGGGATCTCATTATTATGAAGTAGGAGCACCATGGGGAGCAGTTGATATCGATTGTACCGTATGTGCATCCTACCTTTAGCTGTGCACTGCGATGCTCCTGGTTGTCGCTGGAGGGAGAGAACTCTGGACCACCTCTCTTAAGTTTATGATACATGTCAATTCAATTGTGCAGAAATGATGAGATTGATATCCATGGCTGGCATAATTGATCTCCGAGTTGACCTCTGGACATTTCCCACCATCGACAACGGTTACCGTCACCCTTCGTGATCGTCTAATATACCTTCACATCTCTCTTATCTCTCTCGTCTATGGTTCTCTAGCCTTTTCTTCTTCTTTTTTGTTCATTCTTTTCTTTTCTTCGGCGTCAACGCTATTGTCCTACGGCCCTGGTTTCTTGGTCTTTCAGGTCCCTTCAGTGGATCCAAGTTAACGTTCTTTAACGCACTTCCTTTCCTTGCTCCACCTTCCTTCAATAATGGTTCAGCGCTACAGCACCCCTGTGGGGCGCTCACGCCACGGAAAACGCCTTCCTCAGGTCCCTGATAACTCTGGAGGCCTCAGCAACCCCGCTGTTCAACCCGCAGTCTTACCCATTGTTACTCCTACCGTCACCATCACCGTTACACCATCTCCCACTGTACGGCCTACTACAGCCACCGTGGCAGATACAAATGTTTCTCCCGTCGTAGTGACACCCACCGAAACCCCATCCAACGACGGTGGATACTACGCATCTACTACGTATGGACCTGGCGATGCAACGAGTAATGATGGAACCAGCACAGGGAAGACTAATGCTGCTCAAGTATCTATCTCTCCCTCCAGTTCTGCATCTTCCAATGCGTCCAGCTCGTCCCACGAAACACCAGTCGGTGCCATCGTTGGCGTCGTTCTTGGTGTTGTTCTGCTTTTGGCAGCTGGTGCTATATTCTGGTTCCGCAGGCGTGCAGTCATGAAGCGCTTGAAGACAAGGCAGTGGGCAAAGAATCAAAACGACTCCCCTTCGTTCCTTTGGGTTGAGCCTAAACAGAAAGAACTTGCGCAGCAGATCACACCGTTCCCCGTCATGAGTTCCAGGACACTGCAACCTTACCGTGGCGGAGATCCGGAGGCGGGACTTAATATGATGTTTGGTGGCCCAGGAGGTGCCCCTCCGGTTAGTTATGGTCTTTCAAGTAACAATGGGTTACCCTACATCCCGCCGCCTGCTCCTCCTCAACCTCCTAAAGCTGCAGGCATGTACGATCTTCCTTCCCCTGCCCCTGCCCCAACTACCCCTGCATCTGCTTTGTCTGCAAACGATGCAGCCCACGCCCTGCCTAAGGCACCCGTTTCTGCAAGCAATCCAACCTCCCCCTCGCCAAATACTAAACAGCCTGAGAGTGCAAAAGTTCGCTCTACGTTCATTCCTACGCTTCCTGACGAGCTGACTATCACCGCCGGGGAGATGGTTCGCATTCATCAGGAGTATGATGACGGGTGGGCCCTTTGCTCGAACGCCCGTGGCGAGATGGGCATGGCACCCTTGGAGTGCTTGGATAAAGCCTCGGAGCTCCCCAAGCCTTCCAATCGGGAGTTCAGGAAGTCCATTAGGGTCAGCAGTCTCGCTGCCACCCCCAAATCGGCATACAGTGTAAATCAATCGAGTAAGCTTCATCTCACCTAGCGGAATCTACCATAACACTGTTTTTCTAGTGCAGTGATGGTTTAGCAACTCGGGAGACAGAGGCGGCGGCTGAGCTATGCCTTCTTACGGACCTTTTGAAATAGTTTCCTTCCATTCATATTGCATTGAGTTTTGGTGTGTTGGGGTCGTTGACAGTAGCTACATAGCCTATACCTAGTCACCGTGCTGGCTACTTGTTGTCTACTTCCTATCATTTGTTTTACAACTTTCACGTCACGGACACTATGGACATCGGAGATAGCAAGGCTTTACAATACAATCTGTATTTTTTGGGCAGACCACAGAGGGATAAGTTGGAATCTGTTGAAATCTGGATCCATCCCGCGAGCCTAGACCCTTTGATGCATCAATTTGATCAAATGCCATCACTTCCTCGAAAGAATGAATTCACACGTGATCATTGCCTTGACTTCAATGGAATGTGGCAGCGACCTCGGCTGTTCATCGTTGCCACTCAACCATAACACAAACCACCACCTGCCACGCCTGGAGAAGGTTATATCGCACGACCAGGCATAATGGATTCGTATCCTGCTCCCGATGAGGGTTATATGGAACCCGACGGAGATGCATCCATGACCGCCTCTTTCAGCAATCAAAGAAGGCGAGGAGTTCATTCCGTTGAAGAACGGGAAGGTCGATCTTCTCAAAGGGATATTATTCGTTCATGTCACTGACGTATTGTAACAGAACAAGCGTACCGACTTCTCGCATCTTTACCCCGCTCACGTTTGGCAGCCATTCATAGACGAATTGCGCCTTATTTACAAGTCGACATCATTGGTGTACGTGCTTCCGTTACTACACATCTTACGTGTTTAATATTCAAGTTCAAATATATAGTCGCTACCCAATGAAGTCTCGCTTCAGATATTTTCATATCTGGAATACGAGACATTGGTCGTGTGCAGCCTTGTAAGCCGACGTTGGCACGGCCTTGCAAATGATCAATCGCATTGGATGAGGTTGTGCCATGCTCGAAATTGGGAGTGGCGGCAACCATCTAAGATCCACCCTTTGAGTACTCCTCTCACCCATCATGATGCGGTTAACGATTCAGATGACGAGGGTATGGGTGCCTCCGACGAGGACGGCGACAACGGCGACAGCGACCTCATAATGAACGATATCGAGGCCACAAAGGCTGAGCTCACAATTCTTGCTGCTGAACTGGATTCTGGAATCGCATCTACCTCATTCGCTGGGCCGTCCTTGCTTGAACCAGAGCCCTCGACATCAGGCGCCAGGTATTCTGTATACCCAAGAAGTAGCCCAGGAAGCAGCCGCAGTCGACCTCATGCACGACACTCAGCACCGCCCGTACTCAAAACATCGAAAGGCGCGTCGTCACACCTGACGCCCGATTACAAACTTCTCTATCGGACGCATATGAAACTCTATCACCGATTTCTCAAGTCTTCCTATAGACTATCGGCGCTGCAAACGCGTGGAACTCCTAGCAACGCCCATACCAATACGATATACTGCTTGCAGCTGTATACCTATCCTTCAGGCCTTCAGGTTCTTTTTACTGGCTCCCGGGATCGGACTGTGAGGGAATGGAATATGTCCACTGGCCACGTTGAGAGAGTCATCGGTGGCATACATACCGCCTCTATCTTGAGCGTATGTGCCCATGGAGGATACATTGCCAGCGCTGGAAGTGATAATCGCGTGGTTATTTGGAACCTTGAAAAGAACCAAGTTCACAAGGTCCTCATGGACCATACAAATAGCGTCCTTTGCGTTAGATTTGATGATGCACGCCTTGTCTCATGCTCAAAAGGTATTTTTAATTTTTTAACTACGTCTTTTTTGAAAATCGCTCAATTTCCTTGTTATGAAGATCACACGGTGCGGGTTTACTCGTTCCCTGACTTGATCCCACAGTACACCCTTCGTTCTCACCGCGCAGCAGTGAACGCGGTGTCCATATCTCGAAATCTCATCGCATCGGGATCTGGGGACAAGTCCGTCAAGCTTTGGGACGCCAATACTGGTAGACTGCTACGGACGTTTGATTGTCATCACTGTCGAGGGTAATTCGTCCGGCCATGTATCTTTACTGCGGCTGATTTTATGCGTGTCTTCCTTTGCCAGAATCGCCTCCATAGACTTCCAATACCCGCATATCCTCACGGGTTCTTCAGACAAACATATGCGTCTGGTCAATATAGCGAGCGTTAATCAAGGATGGTCCACATCACTAGAATATCTATACAACCCTCCTGAAATTTCATCGGGTGCACTTTCGCCTACTTCTAACGGAACGCGCCCAGTATGTCAATTTTGTGGAAGCGAGAACATCCGTCTGGTGCCCTCGAATGTCCAAGGGCCATGTGTCCATGCCGATCTCGTTCGAAGTGTGGTTCTAGGTGAAGATTTCGTTGTTAGTGGCAGTTACGATTTAAGCATCAAGGTCCGTTCCTCATGCCTTTCAATGTTGTGCAACTGTTGATTGCTTCCTGCATCCTCTTTTATAACATCATTAGGTATGGGACAGGAAGACGGGTGCCATGATCGCTGATTTGACTGGCGGACATACTGCGCGAATCTTCTGTATTGCTTTCGACCGCACAAAGGC
>JABAJT010009780.1:0-18833 GCA_018850275.1 Tephrocybe sp. 9174TJB
TCGTTTGCTTCTGGGCAAGCTGGGCCTTACGGGCAATGTGGCGGCCAAGATTGGACTGGTGCGACTGCCTGTCCAACAGGGTAATGCTTTCCTTGAAATAGCACAATTCTCAACCTTACATCCGTAAGTAGATGGGCATGCACTTTCTCAAATCCGCGTTACTCCCAATGCCGTGAGGTCTCCTCTGAGATGACTACGCCAACTACACTTTTGGCCTCAACGTCGACGACTATTGCTGCGGCAGTCAGCGCTCCATCAACTCCACCCTCGAGGCTTACTGGCAAGCTTCCAGCATTAGGGTACTTTGTTTTTGAGTTAGTTTTGCTCCCTAGCTCAACCTTGTAAACAGTTGGAATAGTTGGAATGCCTACCGAGGGGGTAAGCATATAATTCAAATTGATCTGAAGAGAGAAAGGCCTGATGCAAATCCGTTCTCCGCAGACATTGATGAGACGAAAATCCTTGCAGCCGCCAATCAGTTCATTTCCCTCGGGCTAAAGGATGTGGGCTATGAATATGTCAATATCGATGTTAGCATGACTCTTTTCCCCCTTTAGACATGCGATGCTTATTACTTGTTGGAATAAACAGGATTGTTGGGCAAGCATGAAACGTGATCCTGCCACTGGAAAACTTGTCTCAGATGCAAATAAGTTCCCGAACGGCATCGCTGCTGTCGTGTCCAAAATTCACGCGCTTGGACTGAAAGCCGGCATTTACAGGTAATGCATGGTTTTTTTGGCGGTTTTTAAAACAAGCGTCTCAAAAGGATATACACAAGCGATGCCGGGACTGCAACTTGCGCGGGATACCCGGGGTCTCTTGGTACCGAAGCACTCGATGCAGCCACCTTCAATGACTGGGGTTTTGACTATTTGAAATACGGTTGGATCTTTTCCACACTCATCCTTTTGCGTTCATTGAAGGGAGACAGATAATTGCAACGTTCCTGGTAATTGGAGCGACGTTTTTGTGAGCCCCGTTTTCCCCCAACGCTATTTCATCGACTGACACCAACACCTATGACGATAGCCGCCACCGGACGGAGACTATTAGTGCGTTCACCACTGACTGATGTAAAATTAAGGAAACTCACTAGATTCTTTCCTCACCTTAGCAATTCCAATACTGCCATTCGATACAGGCAGATGGGGTCAGCATCATTCATTTGTTCCATTTTATGAGCTGGTCTGATATGAACATTGTTGTTTCAGCGCAGCACTTGCAGCTCAATCACGCCCCATTCAGTTTGAGATATGTGATTGGGGGGTAGCCAATGTTTGGGAATGGGGTGCACGTGTGGTATGATGCCAATTCTTATCTTCTTGTGGCTTTCTTAATTCCTTTATTTTGGAATAGGGCCATTCATGGCGATTGTCATTTGATTCAAGGTTTTTACTTCGTTTGTTTTTTGGAGCTTAAGGCCATTCTAACCTTGATTCCAGCCCATCTTGGTCCTATATCACCTCTATAATTGCCACTAGCGTCGCTCACATCTCTGCCACAACATTTTTTGCGCACAATGACATGGATATGATGGAAATCGGTACAGTTTCCAGCTATCCAGGCTGAGAAAATTTCTAATTTACTTTACAACAGGAAATGGCGCTCTGACACTTCAGGAACAACGCACCCATTTTGCTGCTTGGGTATTTTTGAAGAGTCCCATCCTCCTGTAAGGTTGCCGCTTATCCCAATTTCGGCTCTTTGAATGACTATTTCGAATGATGGTCTAGTGGAACCAATGTTAGTCTTGACCAATTACCGCTGCACTCGTACTCACTCAACTCGCCTAGCTCGGTTTACTCAACAGTACTCAGCTGGCTATTATTAAAAACAAAGAATTACTGGCTTTTCATCAGGATGAAACTGTCGGAGGCCCTGCAGCCCCCTTCCGGGCGACGCCATCTGCGCCCACGACCTCACCTCCAGAATATTACGCAGGCGCATCGTCTAAAGGAACTCATGTCTTCATAATCAACACTTCAGCTAGTACAGCTACGAAGAGGTTTACGCTCTCCAATGTCCCAGGGGTTGGAACTTCCGGAACATGGAAGTTTCATGACATGTGGACTGGGAGAGATCTATCTGGTACATACCCAGCAAGCGCCAATTTTTCAGTCAGCGTAGCAGCCCATGACACTGTAGCTTATCTGTTGACAAAGGTAGGCTGAAGGCTGGAAGTGGATGAAATCCTGGGTATGGTCTAGTTTTTCCTATATGAACGATGATATGTCAAGTTCTGTGAATAAGAGCTATGCATATGCAAAGTAAATTTTTGTTTGTGTTGTAAACAGCCAGTTATTGTTAAGATCAAGTAACTTAGTGGACCGGTCAATCCCTCAACGAAGATAAATCTTGAGTTTATAAGTGAGGGTGTTGGGTTACCCCTAACACACACGTGACAGCGATCATGTATAAATAAGAGTAAATAACGCGATGCGCGACAGGCTTCAACGTTTCAACATTCATTGACAAAAGTTGAAGTTGCCTACCCCCGTCAGTCAAGAAGATTTGAATTTTGTTCTTCTCGCTACCTGTGTGCTCCCTCGAAAATGACGACGATGCAGCTCACGTTGGATGCTACCGCTCTGAAGCGTAACTCTCACCTTCCTTGGCAACCTATCATAATCGCTTATTTGAGCAGCTTTTACCAAGGCTCTTACATGCTTATCGAAGTATGGAGATGAACTTTCGATACTCGCAACCTCGAACTCACTATCACTGTCTGCCACAAACTCCTCGAAATCAGCATACTGTCGTTTTAAGTACGAAAAAATATTCTTCTCCAAATATAACGTCGTTACAACCGGTGGAGGTTTCGATGAGGCCATGGATATAACCGGTCAGCTGTTGACTAAGGTATACATGCTAATACTTGGATTGTCAAAGATTAATTACCTCCCATAGTCACTGTTGTCGATTTTGAAGCATCGCACTGTCGAGAAGACAGTGGAGCGATGTGATATGTCCATTGTCGATGGGCGAAGTGCAGACGAGTTTGATTCTGCCGGTGACCAGGATGAACTTGAAACGAGGTTGATTGTACGACTGTACTGCCAACATGGTGAGCGTCCCAACATATCTACCAGTGGTCCAAAATTGAGTGTACCGTGACACAGGTGTGATAAAAACGCATCGGCTGATCCTTCTAACGCCCACGTCACTCATGGCCCCTTCTATTCCTGACGCGGTGAACGAATCTTGTCTTACTATCGGCCCAAAGGCTTTGAAAGATATGATTGAACACTTTCCTTTGGCGCGAGGCGTAAAATCAGATCCGCAGCTCATATGGAGCTTTGGAGAGGCTGAGGTTGAACTTAGAAGCCTAGAGACATCTCTTGACGCCAAAGGTGTGGCAGGTTCCTTCATTTCTACCACTTATCTGACAAGCGTCTCAGGAAAAGCTCAACTTGCGACTGAACTCACCATTAGCGCCGAAGAGTTTGACGTGTATAACATTTTTGCGCCCACCACTATTGCTTTTCATCTCCGCGAGTTCAATGTGAGTCCTATCTGGATGTTTTCCGTGCTCTCTTCATCTTGACCTTTACAGGCAACCATTGCATATGCGGATTCTATGTCATTATCCATGGATCTGCGCTTCACTGATCCTGCAGCTCCGCTTTTTATGGATGTGGAGGGAGATACCTCTGAAAGCTTTTTTGTTATTTCTACCAGCCAGGTCCATGGAGCGATCACCGGAGCCCCAAGCCAGAATTACGTTACCCCAAGCACCAAGAAACGGGAACGCGAGGAAACACCACACGAACTCAATAATACGAAAATGATGAAGGTAGTACATCGCATAGATCCGCGTACACCCTCAGTGCCTCCATCTGTACCTCGCTCTGTACATCGCAGTCCAACTACAACCCCAATCTCTATCGAGCTACAACGCGGCACATCGAACTCGCTCATGATGCCTCCTCCTTTGGTACCAGAGCACGCCCCAACGTCTCAAAAGGGTGGCCAAGAACCATTGTTCTTGCCTTCATCATCTCAGCTTCCGATTGACCATACGGAAGCCCTCCGCTCAACAGGTCTGGGCATTGAGACTATGAGTGCTAACGAACTTACGGAGTTGTTGGACGGTGAGGGTGAAGAAGTTGCCTTTGACTTCGCATCTCAAGATCCAAATTATCACAATTTCTTGGAGCGTCACCAGGATAAGGATATCAATGACGGGCAATGGCCAGAAAGTTTGGAGTTGGAAGACGATGCTGCCGAAATGCCTCCGACTCAGAATTCAGAGGATGCAAAGGTCAACAGAATTGCTTCATTTTTTCAGGAAACAGCACGACTGACGCTGTTAATTGAAGATGTTCCAAGCACTTTTCGAGGACTGATATTACACCTCGTCATCACATGTGCCATCCCTCACGCATCTCCATCCATCCAGTCATGTCGAACGACCTCGATCTCGGGCTATCCATTATGACCTTTCCATGTAGATCCATAGAGATCGCAGAGAATGAGTCTCCAAAGCAAACCATTGCCTAGGTTGTCGCAATCTCTCACGAACGATGTCAAATCATTAATTGACAGTGAATAACAACCCGGGAGTGAGGAGACGGGCATCGCGTATCAATGCTTCTTGCATATAGATAGGCCTTAACAAATGGTGCAAACGTTCGCGATCACGAATTACAAAATATACAGACAAACATTCATGTTCTCATGTTCTTGTATTATTTGGTATGCAGTCCTTGAATCAACTGAATCTAATGAAAACAAAATGTAATTGCATCTGCTTTGACACGCATTAAGAGCATATTTACCTCATCCTTCGTGATCGTTCTGATTTCTCCAGGCGCTGAGACTTTTCCGGTCATGGCGCCGACTCCAGCATCAATGGCTCGACCGATGGCGCCTTTATGCGGGATCCAGTATCTGACTTCATCTGGAACAACCTCTATGACAGAGATTCTGGGGTCCGTTTCATCGCCTTTATGAATGCCATCCTTTAGATCCCCGAAATAAGCTGACACACTATTACTCGTGAGATCCTCGAAGGCGATATGCAGAGTAGCAAGATGACGTACTAGGAAGACCAGTGCTTTTTAATGACGTCTTTGTCCTTGGAAACTCTTGCCTTACCGGAAAAGCTAGATGAAGGTTAGATATCTGTGGAATGGGAAATGAATTCTAAGCAAACGCACGATGCCCATGCCGTTGTTTCATTATTGAAAAAAGAGACGTTTACATGCGCATCATGTTCGATTTCATCGAACTTGTGCGAGACGTTGTTAGCTAGAAATATAAGATTCAACTGGGTGTCGGTATATGCTGATTGTGGTATGGTGAGCGACGGGGATCACAAGGAAGAAGAGATCATACGAGAGGCTGGAGTCATTGCCCGTGAATGCAAACTGCCTTCACCAGAGCGACTGGTGAGCATGCCTACTTTTGCACCTTTAACGATCTCATGTAGGCCTGACCGCAGGTCAGTTAACGAGGCAGAAGAAGGACAGGTCTGCCTGACCAGTGACTTTCTCGAGAGGAGTATGCTGGTTTTTCTCTGCGCTGGTGGTGTATGGGTCAAGATCGGCGGTGGACATGGTGGTTGAAGTTGAGAAGGGAGTTTGTCTTGCGATCGTTTTTATATGAGTTACGCATGTGACGTCACTAGTGGCATATGTAAGGATGGATCCCAAGAGCGGGGTGCTCGTCATGATTAGGAGTGTGGGTGTCAATAATATGTAAAACAAGTGAGATATATACGAGGTATGCACATCTACTGCAATCCGGGAATCGATGAGGAGGTCGGTGTCGGCGGCGGGGTCATCGCCTGTGGTACTAATCACCCATCAGTACAAGCAGCCGATGCAGGAGAGCATTTACTCACGCGGGGCTAGCTGTGGTCTTTGCCCTTCACTGAATACTCGAGAGAGCAGTACTCCCACACCCTCGAATACGCCAAGAAGGATACCACAAGCCACTGCTGATCCAAATGCAGATTTTGGTCCGCCTTAAGAATCATCAGAATGCAACAGAAAATGTCACTGCAAACCACGGCACTCACTTCTTGCGGCAAGGCATCCACCAGTCATGAACCCCGAAATGATGGCATTCCATGCATCCTCCTTTTGCCGCCAGCCCTTGACAGCACAGTCGAATGACGAGAACATACCGCCCCATACGCCGAAATTTCCACCAGTTACGGGTGCCCGGGCCTTCATGGATGAAATTGCACCAACAAAACGTTCTCCCTACAGCCCATGTCAATGCCAGATCAGACGATGCCATGAGGTGCTTCGCGTACCCTGGGGGAGTTTCTGGCACCCTTAATTCCATACCAGATACCACCTCCTACCGCGCCCATGGAAAATGCTCCGCCAAAGTCACTAAGAATAACCCATGGGCTAGAAAGAAGCAAGCAATTATATGAGTAATCCACTCTTGTAATAGGCGCAAAGCCGTTACCAGGGATCTCGTGTGTGATCTGCGTGAGCCATAGGGAATTGTCCAAGAAAAGAAAGAGGATATAGGTGAGGACACGGAGGATGGTTGGCAAAACCTGGAGAGGCGGTCACGACGGCTGTGAAACTTTTTTGCGAGTGACAGTCCGACACGTGCTGATTGATCGATCATGTGATCACTTGATTTTTGTTGAACGCCGCAACGCGGTAAACTTGGTTAATGACCATCATGGCCACGACGCCTGCCTCTGCTGTCCGCAAACAGCACGTCTTTGTTGATGTTCCAAAATCTCCCTATCCAATCGTCTCATCTTTTTCACATAAATCTGCCCCTGCACACGCGCTTACTAGTCTCACCCTGAAGGAGAACGCGCCAATGCAAATTAATGGTGGCGTGCCCCGCCCTGCCAACGACGGGGTTTCCACATTGAAGCGGAAGACCTCCGAACACCATATTTCGCAGACTAAGAAGCAGAAGCTAGGAGAACCATCTACTAAACTACCAGCCAAACCAAGCGGAGATATTTCTTCCAATTTGCCCAACAGCTTTAAGTCAGTTTATTGTCACCAATGTTCACAAAGGCGTGACGTTTTAGGTACATCGCTACTACTTATGGACCTTTAAATGACTGATATATCTTCCTACTTGCACCATTTCAGCTTTGATCAAATGCACTTCCACAAAGATCGTTAAAGGTGTCGAAAACCCATGTCGTATCAATATTTGTATAGCATGCCTGAAGAATCGCTATGGAGAAGATGCCCTTGAGATCAAATCTCGTGGTGTCAACGGGGATTATACTTTCAGGTGAGTATCCTAGGATAATCAAATCAATGGGCTTTAAAGGCTGAATATAATCCACCTCTTAGGTGCCCTAAATGTCGAGATATTTGCAACTGTAGGAACTGCCGGAAGTCCAAGGGCCTTTCCCCTGTAGGGTAAGGCAAGCACTTTCGTTGACGTTATTGACACTCAGCCATGCTCAGGAAAATAGCAGTCGCAAAGCCGAAACATCATATAGACGAACCAAAAACCTCTCAGTCTCAGCTTACGCCTAAGAAAACGGTTGAGGTTTTCATTGCTACAATGCCACCGAAAAACGCGTCTTCCAAAGCCTCCCCCAAGCCACAGTCAAGTCTCACGAAGCCAACACCAAAAGTATCTGCTGGCACCAAGACCGGGGCCAAATCAAAGCAGAAAACCCTACACCAAATGGTCCCCCAGTCGCTGCCTGTGTTGAAGTGGACCGAGATGCCGACAAATCTTAGTCTACCTGATGCACAATCTCGGCTCCAAATCAGGGAGTTTGTTCTTCGTTTTGCCTCGGTTATGCAGCCGCCAATTTCTCGTGCTCTGCTCGCTGAATTAGATGATCTTGGTTGTGGATCAGACGACGAAGAAATGACGCCTTGGCTTAGTGAAGCATGTGTGCGGTCAATCATCATCAGCTTACTCGGGATGCTCGGCTCCTTGGAAGGCGAGTCGCAGAAGGCACGTGAAATCTGAGAATCAAGACCAGCCTTCACTTAAACCCAACCTCTTTTCAACAGCTTTTCAGGGCTGCTGCTCGTGATATACGTGCTTCTGGGAATAGTTTGACAAAGATTTGGTCCATCCTTGCTAAACTGCGGGATGCTCTCTCAGACGATGATGCAAAGTTCTCCTTCCCCGACCCTCTTCCCCTACCTGCCTCTGCAGTGCTCTATGACACCCGTACAACTCGCAGCACTTTGGCGTCAAATAATGGTCCACCGAACGTAATCATTGGGTGTACTGCGCAAATGATACCCGTTGTGGAAGCTTTGATTGAGGCAGGACTTGAAACTCCTGCCGTCCGCGATGATCTGGACGACGGTGTAACAGATGGAAAGGAAATGGTGCGCAATGTGCAAAAAGCCGTTAGAGAAGAGAATGAGCGATGGGACGCCCAGCGCAAGTTACTCGAGGCTGAGAGGGAGAGGGAGGATGAGATACACGAGAAAAAGGAGGGGAAAGGGAAGGTGAAAGGCAGTTTGAGCAAGGTAGCTGTAGAGGTAATGCATCTCAATACTATGATGCTCAACATACTAATACAGCTGTTCTTAGATCAAACTTAAACGTGAGGCGCACAAGATCCGCATACGAGACCTTGAATACGCCTTGAAACTCGTCACTCCCGGGTTCGCGCCTCGTTTTACCCCTCTAGGAACCGATGCTGGAGGACGCACTTTCTGGACAGCGTCCCCTGGAGTCGTGGAGCGAAAAGCTGCCCTAGACTTCATTGCGTCTGTCTCCGAGACCAAGAAAACTAAAGCTAGAGCACACCACGCTGTAGATGCTGGCACTCCTACAGAATGGTCTTGGTTTGTAGCAGTCTGGGGCAAGAGAATCCCAGCTGTTGGATCAACTTCCACGGCAGAGGGTGGGGGCGTCGAGCGTTGGTGGGCTTTTTCAGAACCGCCCGAGATTCGCAAACTTGCGGATTGGATTAGAATTGATGCTGGTATTGACCCCGATGGTGAAAGCGATAGGAACTCGCCCCTTGCTTCGTTGGTCAGGGGGTTGAACGATTACGCCGGACTGCTTGAATGGAGACGGAAGGAGGACAAGTATATGGATGTGGGATAAGGCCTAAGATCACTTTCATTTCTACTCTATACGTCAAAAGCTAATTGTACGTCGTCGGTCCAACTCTTGTATTTATACCCTGTAGAAAACTGTATATACTACGTCTGTTCGAGAGGGTCTGGGTCTATCGTGAGTCTGAATTGTCGAACCATCATTGCCTGTAAGTCATCGGGAGTCACGGGGCGTTCAATGCAAAGGTGAAGCTTATTTGCTAGACGGGCTGCCAAAACGTGCTTGCACTGGAATACATGAGAGTAGATTCTCAGGACGCCGTCACCAAAAAACAGATAGGGTCTCACCATTACGTGAGATCCAGAAGAAAGAACAGCGTAAATGAAGGCGGGACACGAGCAATAAAACGGCGGTGATGCCTCATTCATGTCGAGAAAGACACAGTAGATCTCAGTTGAACCCAGAACTTCGTATTGCGGATAAGAGTACGGAGTGGCGTACTTGATCACTATAAATTTGATTCAGTCACCTGAATCCCACAAGGATACAAGAAACAACCATTTTCGCGATCGATGAGATTGAGAGCACCGGTCACAACAGTTTCTGGGACTACCGAGTGCAGCTTGAGGATAGCTTGGTCGGTCACTGAGGATGCATAACACGTCTAGAACGATACTACGTATAAGAAACAGTAACCATACGCTCTCCATCTTCAATAGAGTCTATAACAGCATCCACGACCCGCAAAAGCTCGGCAGATGGCATACCATGTGAGATGGGTGGTTAAGACAAGGATCCAGCCTGTGGCTGTGCTCGAAGAATCACCTTTTTACAGTTCCCCATGCTTCAATACCTGCTGGTCTTCGCTGACGTTCATCATGACTTTCGCATACCTGAACTGTACTCGGTTGCAGAGCTCAATGGGTTTCCGATAAATTTGCCTGAAAGCCTGGAAGATCGAGATCCAACGCGGCCATATATGACTGTTGGTCTGGAACAGGAAGCACATGCTTTGATTCTGGCGAGGAGGTGTATTCTAGTCAAGTAAGGGAAGTCAGACGACCTTGATTGTGTATTCAAGTGCTGCTCGTAGATCGGTGTACGAATTCTATGGCCAAGGATCAACTTACGATGAAGTCCACGCGTGTACTCGCGCAACCGAGAGCAAGTGGGCGCGTTTTGTCCAAGACACATCCTTTAGGTTTATCGTCACTGCACACAACCACAAAATTCCTCAGTCTAGACAACGTGCTGTGGTTGAGAGTTTTGCCTTCATGGGACTCCTTGGAAAGATTGAAATGCAGCATCCTCAAATATTATTTGGATGCTTCGAAGAGTGTATGGTTGAGATCATCCTATCAATACACGAGCCACCGAACTTATTCATATATCCAGACACAAGCCGCCACGGTGTCATTAGGAGTAAGCATGAAGGTGACGGCCACTTCAGACAAGTCTATTTTGGCAGGTTGGTAAGTCTGATTGATAGTTCACCTCTTCGAGCGAGCCTGAATCTTTGACCCTTGGATATGACAGCTGGAAGAAGGGTCTGCCCGACAGCTCATAGGTAAATTTGACGTGAAGAAGCGGGCCTTTTATGGGAACACAAGTATGGAAGCTGAGATATCGCTGCTAATGGCCAACCAAACCTTGGTGCGCAATTTGACTGGGCGCCCATAATCATTTCTTGATTATTGTTTCATCTAGGCAGCACCAGGGAAATTGATCTACGATCCTTTCATGGGCACGGGGAGCATGGCCTATGTATGTAAATCCCAGTAACTTTTATGTCGCTCAGTTGTGCTAAATAGCAGGCGTGCCTAGACTACAACTCACTTCGGTGCCCTCGTTTTTGGTTCTGATATAGACGGACGCCAAATGAGGGGTAAAGGTCAGCACAACGGCCTTTTCCGCTTGGCATACACTTAGTGTACGCTTTGCAGGTTCGACCCCGGGAGTAATTCGTGCGGCACGTCAGTATGGAACAGAATCACGCGTCCTGGACCTCTGTACTTTCGATGTTACCCGAAATCCGTGGCGGTGTGGAGGCCTTTTTGATGCTATAGTGACCGACCCACCTTGTAAGAAGCATCCTTTCTACACTTACAGGAACTACTTATTTGGGTTCAGATGGTGTGCGTGCAGGTGCAAAGCGCATCGGTCGTAAGAAGGAGTTGAGTACAGAGCAATTAAAAACAATGTTAGAGTTTCGTAACTCGCCACAAGCGTGAGTGCATTGCTGACCGCTGACCCTTCTGATTTTATCACCGACTGTTCTCTGATAGTGATGACCAGCCATACATTCCACCAACCAAACCATACGAGCTCTCACATCTTGCTATCGACCTAGTACTCCTTGCAAGGTATCTATTGAAGCCACGTGGTCGATTGGTCTTTTTCTTGCCGACGGTGACTGAAGAGTACGCGGAGCTTGATGTTCAGTCAATGCTTTGCGAGGGCATGGAGGTTGTTGCGAATTCATTGCAGGACTTTGGATCGTGGGGTCGGAGGGTAAGAAAATCTGCGCGTTCTGTTTCCATTGTTTACTGAACTGCATCTGTAGTTGGTAACGGTGCGCAAAACGACCGATCAAGAATATTCGCAACCGTCGTTTGAGCATCATGAAGCTACAATAGAGAGTGCACATATCCCTGCGCACAAAGACTTCCGAGAAAAGTACTTCCAGGGCTTTAGAAAAGACGAGGGGACGCCCGATGCATAACTGAATTCAATAATACAATTTTTAAATATAAAGAGAGCAACGAAGACGCAGACGACGGGTATATACACTGACGGCACCGCGATTATTCAAGGCGATGGTATTGATACAACCTTACGTCGGTACCCCATCTCGCAAGAGTTGCCCGTGAAGTTCCTGTTCATCCCGCTCTTTACGCACTTGTCTCCCATGCAGTGCGAATATTGTGAGTGTAGATGTCAGGATGATAACGCCGCTAAAAATAAGAGCACGCTGCATATTGAGCGGAGGGTCGCCGTCAGGACCAGCACGGAGTGCACCTTCCACTAGATGAATCAAGGTTGGTGGCATTAGACGATCCATAAAATTGGCGATTGGACGATAATAGAAAAAGCTCACCTAGCACAAAAATAACACAGGACAGATTACCACTAGAGATAGCCATGATATCAGAGTTCCCCAGCATAAATTTAACGAGTGAGAACGCACGCAAACCATAAGATAGCGGAACTCGCGTTGGCATTGCGGGTAAGCTCACACCCGAGCTCCAGACCAACAGGAAGCATCGTTACAGAGCCCACCCCAATAATAGTCATGATTGCGAACAATCCGCCCAAGTTGTTTGGCTTTACTGCCCAAATAAGGGAAAGCCAGGCAGCGCCGACGATAGGGGCGAGTACTTTAGATGTAAGAGCAAGGTGGTGGGTGAACACTCTATCAAAAAGAGGGGCGGTGACGATGGCGGCAACGATGCCCGTAAGGAGAAGACAGGCGCCGAAAAACCCGCTCTCATCTGCAGTATAACCAACTGGTTCCTGACAGGCTCAGACGTGAGAAGAGAAGGAAAGTGTATCAATTTGCGGCCTACCATGACCTGAGCTGTTAAGATAGCGAACGAGTTGGCCCTGTGGTCGTAAAGCTAAAGATAACGCAAATGATGCTGTTGAGCTTACCCGCCTACAAGAGATCCAAAAATCAAGACAACAATCGAGAAATCTAATCGTTCTCGTAGTGTCATCGTGGCATCCTGAGACGTCGTCAGTCCCAACATTGCAAGTAAAAGGCTCTTCAGTGGCGGGGATGGTTTTGACCCCGCGTAGGCTGTTTGATCGACGTCAGAAGGTTGTAGCTGAGGGAAAAGAGGGTTTGGCGTACTGGGTGGTGTGGGGGGTGCGGACCCGACAAGAAATACGAATGGGAGAACAGCGGTAGACATTATACCGAGGATCAAAATCTTGGAATAAAGAGACCTAAGAGGGGACGAACTCCGCTGATAGAAGAAGACGTACAGATTGGCGACTGTCACCAACAAGTGGGCTAATGAGCTGGCCCACAGCCCCACCAACAGGATTAGCTAAATAGAGTACATGAGCCTACAGGAAGCAAGCCAAGGGAATAAGGGCTACATACAAATGGCGACGATCATGGTTGCGGTGGTTCGGCCTTTAAGGTCGAACCATGTTTCCGAGTACTTTGGTCCTACGACTTGATATATAGGTTGTGCAATGGCAGCGAAAAACTATCCCAGAACACGCGATTCAATTTGAAATGTCTGTAACGCTAACGTTTAAAAGCTTGCCTGCCCAATGATGACGAGTGCATAAGAGTGTTGTGTGGAAAGGGATTTGGCTGTTCCTGCGTAACGCACCCATGCAGATATTAAGAGTGCACCTGCGGCGATATCACACTACAAACAACTGAGCAGAATATGAAGAACTCTCTGGATGCCACTTACACATCGCCGGATTCCAAATCTAGAGACAAGAATGGGTACCACTATTGCGGTCGGGAGGTATACAAGGGACATGATGTTCCCTAGCCAATTGACTTGATCCAGGGTGAATCCAAATTCATCCACCACTGCAAGACTAGGGTCAGCCTCAGAATGGTATCACCCGCGTTCAGAAGAAACGTGCTGTTGTTGGAGATAGGGCCAAACCATGGCCAGGACATGGCGGTGATGACATTAAGCAGGACCTGTACATTGACATGGAATGAGCGCAAGCCAACTAGGAATAGTCGCAATAAGGACGCACAAGACCAATCAGACCCAGAAAACGACCCCTGTATAGACGGTATACGACGACCTCTCTGTCGATGGGGCTGACAGCTACGACGCCGGACTCCTCCTCCTTTGTGTGTTGGTCGCGTGAGATGTCCAACATGGGTCAGGAAACATTCGGACCTGAAGGTATATATATGTACAGTGTAGCACTAGTACTTGTAGGGCCCGCGTGCAATCGTGTACACATGACAGGTCAGCTTGGCGAAACCAAAGCCAGCCGGGACACCCTCATCACCCCAGGGCTATAGCACTGGTGACTGCTGGCCCTGACTCATCGATCAATTATACAACTCTTTTCTTGACCACTATGAGCGAGTACTGGGTTTCCAAGAAAAAGTACTTTTGCAAGTACTGCGACATCTACATCGCAGACGATGCACCGTCCCGTCAGCAGCACGAGAATGGTTTGCGCCATAAGGGCAATGTTGACCGCTTCATTCGTGGCCTCTACAAAGCTGGCGAAAAGCGAAAAAAGGACCAGGATGAAGAGAAGCGCGAACTCGCAAGGGTAGAACAGGTACAGTATCAGAAAAGATCAACAGTTCGTTTACTTATATACATTCTTCTAGGCTGCGCAAGCTGCATACGCTCAGGACGTCGCCGCCGGTCGCGCAAGACCTGGCTCTGGTCCTGTTCCTTCTACTTCTACAGCACACAAGAAACCGCCCCCAAAACCTTCTAATCCATATGCTAACTACTCCACTGCGGCCTCTCTGGGTTTCTCTGACCCGGACGCTGCACGAATAGCTGCTGAGGCTGAACGGCGACGCACTCAAGGTGTCGCAGGCGAATGGGAAGTCGTTTCCACTATCAACCCAACACCAAGCTCTTCAGACGACCAAGATGATCATTCGGAGGCCAAAGCGGTCATGGAAGAGGGGCTGACGGCGGGTGTCAAACGTGAGGCGGAGGTCCCTGTCGATGAAGAAGACACACGAGCATATAAATTGAGGAAGAAAGGCTGGGCATCAGGTTTGGATGGAGGATATGATCCCGACGCAATACCGATAAAACTCAAGAAGAAGGAACCAACGGAATCACCGCCAGCCGAAGCAGCCTCTTCATCTATCACATCTACATCAGTTCTTTCCCCTAAAACTTCTACGCCGCCAACTGGCGCACCAAAATGGACAAAAGTGCAATGGAAGAAAGCAGGCGAAGCTGTTACCGATCCTGAACCTCCCATTCCCGAAATTCAGCCTGACCCAGTCAAGGCAAAACCAGAAGCCTCTGTCTCGTCTACCGACAACATCGATTCTCCAGCTGTGCTGATCCCACCTAGTGGAGAAGTAAAACCTATACCGGTCAAAGTGGAATCTCCAATAAATCCAGAGTCGTCGTCATCAGGTATGTTCCGTAAACGCAAAGTTCCAGCAGCCGGGGGAGCCAGGGGACAGCGATTATGAGGACGAATTTCCAGAAACTGCCAAGTCTTCCAGCCCGATGGTATGGGCACTCTGATTTTGTTGAAATTGACGTCAGCAAATTGTTTGGGAGTACCTCACGGACGATGCATCCTACCACTGATGACAAGTTCAGATTCAGACGTTTCATTCTCGTACATCGACTATGAAAACGAAACGACTCCAATTTGAATCCATTACTATATAAATGTAGAGAAATCAATACATCCAATGAAATCAGTGTACATCCACGAGCGTCAAAATCAAAACCCCTGCGTTTTCTGGATCCACCTTGCATGGTACTTTGTACCTAGCGTATGTACGTTGAGGGTGAGAATCATTATGTGAATGAAACATGCACTCACCCCCCCATGACTCTTATAATGGTGCCTTTCAAGACGGGGATGTTGCCGGCGGAGTGTAATCCCTTGCCGACGATGACACGAAGAGATGGGGCATGAGCGTCGAGGGCGTCACGAAGAGCCTGCTCAGTTCGCGCAACTGCCTCTGCCACGCGTAAGCCATGTACGTCAATTGTGTGTACTTTGCGTTTGCGCAGGGCGTTGCGAGCTGTTGTACAGAGAACGGAATGTGAATACGAAGCCTTTTTCCGAAGGCAAACAAAAACAGAATAGATTCGAATCGGTGATAATAGAATAGCAAAAAAAAAACATCTCTCCAAGGTACGAAGGAAAACGATTAAAATTTGTACACTCACCCTCAAAGAAACGTTTCTCTGCTTTGACGTGCAACTTCCTTGCTCGCTCTTGTTCCTCCCAGATCCGATGTTTCAAAAACAGAAGTTGCTTAACCCCTTGCGCGTGTTTCAGCTCCTCCTGCAGGGAAAAACGTTCATTTTCGGCGGCGCGGGCTTCTTGACGCAGGGCCTCGGCGCGCAGCCACATGACGTTTGCAGGGTGCGATGAGACTACGCTCGTCGCGTCTGTTTCTGTTTCTGTTTCTTTCCCTGCGTCTTCGTCGCTGACACCGTTGGGTGACGGGTCATCGTAGTGTTTGGCTGGTTGTTCGTGGTTGGATCTTTCGAGGGTGGGGCTTGGGACTGGAGTGGGATATGAGGAGACGAGTTCTGGTTCTCCTTCAGATCCGTGTTCGTCAAGGCCGGGTTCACGGCCAATATCTGGTTCTGTGGCTGGATCAGGATCATGGTGTGGAGGGGCGACGGGAGTAGAAGAGTACTCAACGGCTGAAGGGACCTGTTGGGCTGCAGCCACCTCCGTCGCCGTTACATTCGCACTCAAGCTTGAATCAGGTGCCTCTCCGAGGACCGATACCTGCCCAAAACTAGGAAGTAAATTGCGTTCTAGGACGAGCGGTGAAAGCTCGCGAGCGGGGGGTGTTGTGAGTCCGTCGTTATCGTCCGTTAGCACGAGTTCCCAACGTGCAGCGCCTGCAGCAGGTGGAGTTTGCAATGGATCACCACCGTCGTCCTCACTCAAGTAGTACTTGGCGCTTGAGTTTGGAACAGGAAGAGGCAATGCATCGGAAGGGGATGGTGAAGGCCTCACGGGGGTGGCTGGTCCACTGATGCTTGTGTGGAGAAAGCGGGTAGTTGAATTGGGTACAGGAAGTGGGGTGGCCACGGAGGGCGTGTATTGGGGGGCGTTGTTATATGTTGCGAAGACATTAGGCGCATTGACAGAGTGGGAGCGCCGCGAGCCCTCTTCTCCGCTCGATAGCTCCTCAATGGTAG
The DNA here is from genome assembly GCA_018850275.1 of Tephrocybe sp. 9174TJB. NCBI lineage: Eukaryota > Fungi > Basidiomycota > Agaricomycetes > Agaricales > Lyophyllaceae > Tephrocybe > Tephrocybe sp. 9174TJB. Next base: position 16,860 of record JABAJT010009780.1, read on the forward strand.
AAAGGCGTTCGACAATGGCACGGAAATCAGGGGCGTTCGATGCTAATGTTGAGGGCGGTGTCGGAAGGAGGACGGGCTTAGGAGCTGGGGACTTGAAGGAGTCTCCGTCACCATCTGCATATGATCTGGGGGAGGTATATTCGGAACCGCCCGCCAAAAAGGCACTAGGAGGCGTTGGAGGTTGGCTTGGGGGTATTACAGGGGAGGTGGAGGTGGGATGAGGCTCATGAGCGTGGTGACGAATGTGCGTAGAGACAAAGGTGCGTGAGCTCCTTCGACGATGGATGCGATGGGCTCGTGGTCGAGTTGTGGGGTTGACATACTCGCTGATAACAAGACCAAGGATAGTAAACAGAAGTACTATCAAGGTGCGGGAAAGGTTGGCAAAGAAAAAGAGGTCGATAGCGATGCGCAGTGTGTAAGCTAGGAGGTGATCGAGGGTTGAGGATCCCGCAGACATGTGGTGCACAGCTGCGCCCTCCCAGAGGCCGAGAAGTACAGGCGTGAGACGGCCCAGAGAGTCATCCAGACCGTCGAGGAACAGCCTGAGCCCAAGACCGGTTACAAGCAAGAGAACGACGTCCATTGTATTGTGGATTGTGGGCTATGCATTGAACAGAACAGTGAAGAACGCAAGGAATATGTAAGTTTCGCCCTCGTGTATCCCAGTCGTTATCAGCTCGGTGGTCTCCTGACCTGGACGAGATGAATACCTCGAGGCTTGAGGCTGGTAGGCAGCAAGCACTTATGATGAAAAACTATAAACGGCACTTGATTGCGGATCAACTAAGGATCAGAGTTTGACGCGTCGATCACGTGTCCTAACGCGTTCTCAACAGACAGTCACAGTGACCCACGACAGCTGAGGTTCTCCGCAAACAATGCCTAGCGCAGGACGTACAGCCGCGGTGGCTCCCAAGCCTCTGAAGACTGCTGGTCTCTCAGTCGACAAGCTCGCTGACAATCTCAAGTCGGGTTTGGTCATCTCAGATACAAAGGGGAAACGCAAAGCAGTGAACCTCTCAGGAGAACAACTCCGTGTAGAGTCCATGCGTGCAGTCAACTCTGCGTCTCAAGCGCTATCTGCAGCTATTCAGTCCGGGTGGAAGAAGTCGACAGGCAAACCTTCTTCGTCAGTTGTCAACGCAGCAGCGGCAGCGGAAAAGCATCTCAAGTTTCTTCGACAAAACGAATCAGAAGATCTTGGTGTGGAGAGAGCAGCTATGAGTATACTGTGCAAGCTTGTGTCTCTAGAAATGGTGCGTTGCTCGCTGGCAAGTCATAAGGTTCTATTAACACAGCCATTTTCAGTACGACGAAGCACACAGCGCACTCGCGAATCTGCATACTCGATTATGCACGCTCTTAAAAGCTACACCAATTCCTTCATCCTCTCGTCATCGTCTTATTTGCATACCTTTACCGACCTCGGAAACCAAAGATTCCATCTTGTTAACGCTAACAGTGACATATCTTGCATACTCGCTCACCATCCTGACCAATATCTCCTTACCACCTCAAAAATCACAAGACACTATCTCTCCTCTGGAATCACTAGCACACGCTCTTGGGGAGACTAGTCTTTTGGCTTGGATTTCCCGTTGTTCCACCGTTCCTGAGAAGCAACTCGATGCGTTGCTCACTCGTGCATATACGGCCTTGACCAAGGCGTGCATGTCCTGCAAGACAACGTCTAAGACACTTTTCTCTCTGCGCATGTATGCAGTGAGGTGTTTGGCCTTGGCAACCCCTGGGACGGTTGAATCAAGCACGTTTTGGGACCAAGTTGTGAGATTTTGTGGTGCCTTTGTAAAATCGCGAGAGCACGAGGAGGAAGAGGTGCTGCGTATTGTGCTCAATGCCTTTTCAGAACTAGTTCACGTTATTGAAGGGCGAAGGGATGGTGTTGCTTTATTATCTGGCAAAAGCTTTGTTGCGTATTGCGAGTATTGGCTAGCATTTGCCAAGAAGGTA
>JABAJT010009781.1:1796-28741 GCA_018850275.1 Tephrocybe sp. 9174TJB
TTTTCTCGTTAGTACAACTTCAGTGCAAAGGAGGAATGGTTATTGACGCACCGTGTTCAGGCCCAGGGACGAACGTGAGGGGCTCACTCTCCTCTTCTGTGAATAGACGATCATGTGGCCCAAACCACGCACGATCCTGTGGGTCCGTACGAGGATCGTCTGGAAGTCCACCCATGCGCGCGTACCCACGAATCGTCGTGAGGTTCCGTCGAGGTGGGTGTATGATATCGAATACTTTCTGCTCCCCCATATCAGCTCTCCTCACATATTGTCAGAAAGAATATACGTACGCGGTCATAGGCGAGCTTCACGCGGGGCACCATCATGATACGACCATACCCAGCCTCCCAGTAGTCATTGCAGATGAGACTGCACTCGCTGGCGCTGCATTCACCTTCAACAATGCGTGCCATCCGGAACCGTACTTGGGGTGGTGTGTAGAATGGAGCAGGATCCAAGACAGCGATGCCGTTCCAACATGATTGCACCTGGATAGGCAAATGCCGCTGGAAGCGCTGCGATGCCTCCGTCTGGTGGAATATCCTTTCAAAGGGGGCATTCTCCAAAGCTGTGCCATTGATGTCCCGTGCTACCCAGTTGTCATAGAAGACAGGGGCGCCGATCTCTTCGTGGTACATGTAGTCTGAGGCACAGGTGATGCCAGCGTTGTTTTTACGGCTCTGGTAAATGAGCTCAAGGAGATCGTCAACGCAGGGGAGGATATCGTTCATGAAGATGATGGAATCAAAGTACTCGTTTTCTGAGTCGCGTAGCTCTTGCAGGGGCACGAATGCGGCATTGCGCACCTCGGCGAGGTATTCGATGCGGTGATTGAACGCGCCACGAGTACGCATACTCGTGCGGATGGTTATCCGGATGCCCACGCTTCGTGTTAGGGCGTCAAAGATGCGTAGAAGGGCCTTGGTCTGGTCAGTCGATCCGTTCTCGTAGATTGAGATGTAGACGTTGTGATAGCCAAGAATTGCCGCTACACGGAAGAGGGTCGCAAAGAGATCTGGAATGACATCGAAGGAGTTGTAGAGGTTGATGGCAAAATAGTATTTGTGGTCACTGGGAACAAGGGCTTTGCGGCCGTTCATGAGGCGAGCTTCATCATCGTCGGCAAAGTAATTTGAGAACCAAGACGCAGTTGAAGGTGTCTTGTGGCCAATTAGCGGTGCATAGCGCTCCGTCACTTGTTGAACATAGAGCTGTTGAGAGTTTCTGGTGCACTCTTTGGTGTAGTGTGGTGACAACGACGTCAATAGACCAAATACGCGAGCGCGTTGTTCGAGGGTCGGCAGCTGGATGGGCTGCCTACTCTGCTGGTGCGACTTTAGCCGCAGACGATTACCATGCCACGCTGGCGTCGCTGCTGGCTACATACTTGTGGTTAGAATGCGAGAAAGACGGGAATTGTCATTGACACTTGGCGCACCAAAGTTGTCCATGGAATGAGGCGAGAGACGAGCATGCCAAAGAGCACACCGATAGCGAGGGCAATTGGTGTCGGTATCCGACGCAGACGCGTGACAGTTGTCTGCTTGCCCATTGCTGCAGAGAGACGTGCTCGTCGTCGTCGACGAACTAGTTGTGGGATGAAGTTCTTCAATGGCAGATTTTGATGGGACTAATAGCCGACGCTGCCTCGAGTTCCTTTTTTGACATTCAGTTTTTTTCCATTCCATTCCTTGCCTTTCCTTGCATTGTCCCTTCTTTCTTGGTCTACCGATCACATTGGCAGGTTAAAGTGGTCGGCCAAATACAAAACTCCAGTCATATCTGCCTCATGTTGGAGAATTTGGAAACCAGCAATACATATGGTTTCGGTATAGCCTAGCTGCGAAGTAACCAATATACATTCCGTTCCGCTAGCTATCCATCCCTTAAGCTTGTGACTTGAATCGACAGCATCATATCTCAGATTTCTTCATCATCCAAGGTTTGGAAAAGAAAATTACGCCAAGCGAGCGAGAATTTTATTGACGCAGACGCAGGAACAGTCGACTGCTTTAAGAGACCATTGCTGGAAATTTAAAGGTGCTCGTCGCTGGCGACAGACAAGTTGAAAGTCGTGATTGATGGCAGATTTTGATGGGACTAATAGCCGAGCTTCGGCCTCAGCGAGCTCCATTCATTCACCGTGTTTTCCATTCCATTCCTCCCATCCCTTCTTTTCTTGGTTCACGTCGCATGCAGCGACGTCCAGGACGTGGCCAGGCCCACATTGCGCCTCCATCCCACCATCCACTCACCATGGCCAGCGACGACGAAAAGCGCTCGCGTCTCAGCCAGCGAAGCTTCGGCGTCACCAACAGGATATGGTTAATCCTCACTTTCTTTCTCTTCATCATCGTCTTTACCAATTTTGCCCTACCCACGACACACAACTCTCCTCCACAACCCCAGTTTTCGTCGCTCAACCTCAAGGCGAAGAATTATCTCAATGGTTCAGAGACGGAAGCAAATCCGTTTGATTTCTGCCCCGTTTATGGCCCTGGTGACGAGATTGCAGCAAAATATGGTGCATCAGTGCTCTCAAAGATCACTATGCATGCGGGTAGTGGGGAACGGGTACAACGTGTCCTGAATAGGGCACTCGCGGGCCAGCCAGTGACTATCAGCATCCTTGGAGGTTCAGGTATGTAACAAATGTTCTTGAGAACCGCAAACATTTCATCGTCCTACAGTATCTGCTTGTCATGGTGCTGGGGACGATCCTGTCGCGCCTGACTGCTACCCTTCACGATTTTTCCAGTGGTGGAATTCTGTCTTCCCCCATCCAGCCACAGAGCTCACTAACGGCGCCATGCGTCGCACAAACTCTGGATACTTTGGTTACTGCAGTGCTCATCACATTCCCGATGTCACGGACCTTGTCATCATTGAGCTAGACAGTGAAGACACCCCGTAAGACTTGATATTCGACCATTTACTCTCATGACGCCTAACATGAACAATCTAGTGAACCGGACATGCTCGAAAACTTCGAGACGCTTATCCGGTCAATCCTGATTCGCCCAGACCAACCCGCGGTACTTCTCCTCGGACACTTCAGCCCACAGGCGCACCAGGCTCACGGATTCGCTGGACCCGATCACATACACGACATCGTGGCTCAATTCTACGACGTGCCTCACATAAGTACAAAATTGATACACTTCCCCGCGTACATGCGCGACCCACAGTCCATTGATCAATACTTCGTTGACCCCGTGCTAGCGAGTCCCGCAGGGCATGAAGTCCTTGCCGACATTCTCATTGCGTACCTCCAGTCCCAAATTTGTGCCACGTGGGCTAATATCGCAGGTACCTCGTACTCTCCCGGGCTCGCAGAACCCGACTCTCCCAGTGACGCCACGGGTCTCTTCGGTGGCGTTGGCCAGCGCAAGGGTGTCCCAGAGCCCGGCGCGGAAGTGGAAAAACCCAAAGCCATTCCTGCTCGCAACACACAGTCAGCCGTTACATCTGTCCCTCCTGGGCGTATCAATACACGACCAGGCGGCCGCGCATTTGAGGAGATCGCACCCCATTGCGTATCTGCGAACGATTTGATCAATCCGCTTCCGCCCTCGATGTTCTATGGCTCAGGATGGAACGTTTACCACGCACCTTCAGAGGGTGGGACGCTCCGCACGACATCGCATTATTGGTACTCGACGTTACCCCTGAGCAAGATCCGCGTGCCTCTGCAAGTGGGTGCAGGGGATATTGGTGTATATTTCTTAAGAGAGCCAATTAGCAAGGTTGGAGAGGGGAGTGCGGTAGATTGTTGGGTGGATGATAATGTGGCTGGAGCGAAGACGCTCGAGAATGCAGCAGATATCAGCGAGGAGACGCCGACATTGGTGGTGATTGATCACTTTGTGACTAGGGGCTCGCACTTCGTTGAGTGCACTATGCTTGGAGAGGAAGGTCAGGGGGTGCCGATGTTCAAAATTATTGGGATCTTCTCGACGTGATCTTCTCGACGAGATGGGTTGTCTAAATAGCTTACTGTGTACATAACTAATTACTTTCAATGTTTTTCAGTAGACCTATGATTTACAGAAGACTTCAAATTGTCCTGCATATTACAACGAATATCGGCGACTGAGATTGCCGCTTGGAACTTGGGCATACAAACACGCAAGATATGGAAGAGTTCAGAAATCCATATTTCGAATTTCAAGCTTTATAACCTGTTGCGCCAAAGATGAGGATAAACGGACTGGATCAACGTGGAACAGACTGACCAGCTGGACAAGTACCCGCAAACGTCAGAGCACCTAACTCACTTGCCAAGTTTTGGACAGTGCCACTGTGGAACTTATCCACAAGATCATACGTGGCCTCAACCTTGTCCGTGCAATAGGTCGTTATAATACTATAATGGGTCGCGGTTCCGCCACATATGCTAGTGGCTCTGATCTCTTCGGTGTAGGAAGTCAAAGTGACGCCCCCTACTGGGCCAGGTTTCTCCGGTACAACCCTGGAATAGCGTTGGATATACTGCGTCGGGGAACGGAAGACGCCCACAAGACGTTCGACGAATTTTTCGTTTTCAAAATACATGGTGCGAGTCGAACCGACCGTGTCGTCCTTGCCCTGCGTCGCATTCAACGCGCCGGTCTATAAAAAATGGATGTCAGTGTGATAAGTGCCAGAACTAGCGGACGTCGCATGGGGGAATTGTGTGGACAGTGCATGTGTGACTTACATACCACTCCGAATGGAAGAAGCTCCCGGATTTCTTGATGAATGCAGTGGCCGGAACGTTAAACTGCCAGACGTTGCTCTCAAAGCCCGGATGGAAACCCTTGGAGCATTTGGGGTCCTCGGAGACCTGCATGATTTGGTCAAGTCGCTCCGAGTCATATGGGGCCGACGCCACTGAGAGCAATGGCAGAAAAATGGCCGTAAAAGCGAGAAAGGTAAGAATGCGCTGCATGCTGGCAAATGGGTGTGGTCAAGACTGACTCCTGCTAATTGGGGGTTCATGCTTTTATCGATTTTGACGCCTGAACAGAAGCAGCTTCAAGTTTAGGTACTTTGACACTTGGGTACGTAGGAAAGGATCGGAAGTGTAGTAATATGCGCACGATCGAAACAATGCGCTTGACATTAAGCTCTGCTCCTAATTATTCATAGATCCTACTAACAGGAAGGGTGCGATTTGATCAGCAGAATGATTCTTAATACTCTTCGACACCCATGCTCGCAAATTTCACTGCAAAACACCGAGTTCAACTAACGAGCCTCTTGTCTTCGAGCTGTTCTTCACATCAAATCACCATGATCTGGTGCCCTACCAACTTGAAGCTGCGAGTATCATCAAGGAACGTGTTTGTGGGTGAATGAACACACATACCAGTTGGCACATTGACAGGACACGTTCCAGTGAACACCCTAGCCTTCAATTCCTTTGCCACTCCATCAACAGCACTCCTCCTGAACCCGTCATAAAAGTCATACGCGTCGACGACACTGTCAGTGCAATACGTTGCCGTCATAGAAAAATGAGTGGCAGTCCCTCCGCAAATGCTCATGACTCTGAACTCCTCCGTATATGACAACAGCTTGAAGCCGTCCAACACGAGAGGACCGCCATTGACATTATGCGAAGAAAAATGGATGACAGATTGTGTCGGGGAGCTCCAATAGCCGATAAGCTGTTCAGTAAAGGTAGTGTTTCCGATTGCAGCGGTACGTGTAGATCCTGGCGTGTTATCCTTGCCATGCGTGGAAGTCAATGGGCCAAGCTGGTTGTGACTCCACCATGAATTGAAATAATCAATGTACCAACAATTGAAACTAACTTACATACCACTCAGAGCGAAAGAAAGATCCTGTTTTATTGATGAACTCAGTTGCGGGGGCAGAGAACTGCCAGACATTGGATTCAAAGCCAGCATATGCTCCCTTCGGGCATTTTGGATCCTCTGTGCCAAGAGAGAGGGCAATTGCCCCTACAGAGAGGAGCATTACCGGAAGAGCTCGAATTAGGCTGAGACGAGGCATATGGGACGATAGTTAGGTTTGAAAGAGGTTGAGGGTAGAAGCACAGCCTTATTTAGAACATCCAAGGGCAAAGAAGCGAAGAGAACGTCCGAATGGACGTTACAGGAGGCCTGCAAACTGTCTCTTAGACCGCTGATTTCTCGGATTGATTTCAAACCTGGTTGGGAGCTCATAACCAAAGTACGTCAAGGTTCGGGCGCTGAAGGCCACCGGGATGTATTTGCGAAGCAAGATGCAGGAGAGGAAGTTTCCAAAAATTGGGTTCACGAGTCGGAGCATGGGCGCTTATCTAACCGTGTGAACTTTTGATATCTTTGTTTCTTGTCTTTCAAGTCATCATTGCCCGTTCAAGTTGCCACACAATTCACTTTTCGACAGTAACAACCATGCAAATGGAGATCGACGATGAACCCCTTCAGAGCACTAGTTCACGACCTCAAAAGCCCTCGCGAGCCATCGCGCCCATTGACGAGGCCCATCCATTCGAGGTTGAAAGCTACATCTCTAATTATACAGGTACGAGCGCGTTTTCCTCTTGCACGAGATCGATAATTCAGTGCAGCTTGTCTATAGGACGTACTGCTATTGATCGTCTAATCAACATCATACAAACATGTCCTTCCATCGCGCCAGAGGCATTCCAACTTGCTGTGCAGCACATACACCAATCGCGGAATCCAGGTCTTTATCAGAATCTTTTGACGGCATATGAACAGGCGGCTACATCCTCAAATTTAACGACCCCGCTACCAAATCCAGGTGAAGTGGCACCACTGAATATGGCATGGGCAGACGAGACATCGTCGAAGAATCAAGCGGAAAGGACCAAGTTAGAAGTGGAGTTAAAGACGTATTCGAATAACATGATCAAGGAGAGCATTCGTGTAAGTTGTAGGCTTGTCATTTGAGCCATGTTCTTACGTGACTAGATGGCTCATCGGGATCTGGGACTCTTCTATCGATCTGTTGGCGAATACTCGACCGCCCTCAAACATTGCACCAAGATCCGGGAATATTGTACCACTAGCCAACACGTTCTTGATATGTGCCTGTCTGTTCTTGAGGTATGGCATTCCTTGGCCACTCTGTCCATTTTAAATTATCCCGGTTTCTAGATTCTTCTTGAACAAAGGAACTATACACACCTATCTACTTACGTCTTCAAAGCTGAGGCAGCTCTCGAGGCCGCACAAAACACTGCAAATGCAGGGAATGGCGGTGGCATTGGAAGCAGCGGTGTGCCCACGCCTTCCGTAACGACAGGGAGGAAGAAGGGCTCGCTGGAGAGACAGCAGGTTCAGTGCAAGCTCGATCTTGCCACCGCTCTATCACACCTCGGACAATCTAATTACGAAAAGGCTGCATACAGCTTCCTTCGTATAGGATCGCCCAGGGAACTCGGTGATTGGGTTGGCACTGTGAGTGTTCAATGTGGTGACCTGTTTCTCCATGCTCATGCACAATCAGGTTGTTTCACCTGGTGATGTGGCAGTGTACGGCACACTGTGCGCTCTGTCTAGTTTGCCACGTTCCGCCCTTCGGACGAACCTTGTAGGCAACCCCGTGTTTGGCGTCTTTATCGAGCAGGAGCCCTACATTCGCGAACTGATCGAAGCATACATGAACAGCGACTTCAAGACGGTGCTCGAGCTACTCAACCGATACTCTGTATGTCAATTTTTTTTATGTATCACAACGACGCTAAACTGCATCAGACCCGACATCTCATCGACATCCACCTTGCACCACATATTCACGAGTTGACTGATCAGATCCGGAACTGGGCAGTTGTATTGTATTTCCAGCCTTTCGCGACGATCAAACTCGATCGAATGAGCAAGGCGTTTGGGTGGTCGATAGAAGAAGTGGAGAAGAATGTCGTCCAACTCATTCAATCTGGAAAGATTCAGGGTCGAGTGGATAGTCAGAACAAGGTCTGTTATCTTTGTTTCGCCAATGACAGGCTCTGATCTGCTGAATAGATTCTGCACGCAAAGAAATCAGACTACCGTTCTGATCTTTTCGCTCGAGCTATCAAAACTGGGACGGAGATTCAGGCCGCTAATCGGAAGCTCCTCCTTAGGATGAAATTGTACGAGGCCTTCTATCTTAGTTCATGCCATGCTTCGGCTGATTTCCTTTCAGGCAGCAAGCTGACTTGGTGATCAAACCTCCAAAGGGGAGCACCAACACGGGCATGATGGAAATGATGGTTCGGGATTAGAGACGCCAGACCTCGTCGATCGTCTGTTTGTGAGAATTTCGATGTTTCTTGGCCAAGGGGTCCTTGATTTATTGTGTTATCACAGGTAGCCTTCCGTTGCTAGTTTTTTATACTGTTTCGTTTGTTTGCGAATCCCCGCACCCTGCCCGACTTAATTCTCTCCTATCATGGCTTTCATTCGGCCTTAGACAGTCTTCGGTTCATTTATGGAAAGCCCTCGCGTGAAATACTTAGCATTGCATATACAGGTTTCGTTGTGACGATCGATTACCGAACACGCTTCGGGATCCGAGGATCGGTGCTGGTGTCGTGACGAGACGTTCATGACAGGTTGTCCGAATTACTAGTCATATGATAGATAAGTGCTCGTAGCTTCAACTTGACTTGTGAGCAACCCCTCAACAGGATGTGGGATACGATTTCTGGACTCACTGCCGCCTCCACTGTGCTCTTGCTTGTCCTTGGATTTCTTTATGCTCGGCATGCACAGACAACCACAGCAGCCTCCAAACTCCCTCCCGGCCCACGAGGAATACCAATTCTCGGAAATCTGCTGCAAGTTCCAGGAGATGTACGCCTCATATGTCATGCTATTCTGTGTTCGCTCAGCTCAGCGAGTGCTGTACTAGCACCTTGCAACCTATTTTCGAGAACTACTAAATCGGTATGGGGCTTTGGTATCCCTCAATCTGGCAGGCTTCGTAAGGGCAATCACATATTGCCCTGGTAATGACTGTACTGAATGCGCGCGTATTATTAGCCCATCGTTCTATTAGGAGACATTGATTTAGCTAAAGAAGTCCTGGAAAAGCATGGATCGAAACATTCATCCCGCCCAGTTATCCCATACTTTGTGAGTTCAGCATATCGATCTTAATTCTACATATCACCGACGAGATGAACTTTCAGCGTCAATATGTTGATCCTACCGGACATTTTTGGGCGGCTGCTCAAGAGGGTAAAACCCACTCCATAGCTCGAAAGCTAACTGTAGGCGTCATGTCCACAGTACGAGCGGGTCAGACGGAACGCCTACAGGAATTCGAAGCCCTTCTCAACGTACAGAAGCTGCTTGATGATGGTGGAAAAGACTGGCATCGTAATATTGAACGGCAAGGACTTCCTCAATTGCAATGTGTCTTCACGGCAAGCTCATCGATCTATAGGGTTATTGCAAGTACAACTCTCTCGGTACTCTTTGGTCTGCATTGCCCAACAGGTCAAGAGGCCGATCTCAAGGAGGTTTTCGAAGTACGTCTTTGTCTATCAACCAGAATGCAGAAAATAAACGCTCCCGGGATAGCTATTAGCTCTAGGCGTGCAATTGGCTGCACCCTTGGGTAGCATCATCAATGTTTTTCCGATTTTAGATCGGATCCCGGGCGCTATGCCGTGGCGGGTAGTAGCACAATCGTTCCGACAACGAAACGAGGCTCTTTACGGGAGGCTCGTGTATGAGGCAACAATGGGCAAGATGTCTAACATGAATACGTACGCTCCAACCTTTGGCTTGAATGATATATTTTCAGAAGACTAATTGTTATGTTTACAATTTTATAGATGGGCCCAAGCATTCGCCAGCGAGGACAAACCTGAAGGAGATCAAAGCCGACTGGTGAACCAATTTAGCTTTGTGAGTTCTCCAAGCTAGAGTGATGTACCAATTGACATATTTGCCCTCAGGCGGCGATTGAAACAGTGAGCAATGTTTCCACACCTTTTGGCTCGTCGTATGGTATTTAATACCATGCAGACTACAGCACTTCTCCATTCCTTTGTCCTTGCGTGCATTCGTTACCCTGAATGGATCGAGACTGCTCAAACAGAAATTGATGGCATAGTTGGATCTGACCGTTTACCATCGTTCAAGGATAGGCCTTCCCTTCCCTATATCGATGCTATCGTTCGTGGTATGCCCTATGACCACCGGCCCGAATTAGACACCATATACTGACCAAGGTACATCCAGAAACACTCCGATGGCGTCCAGCAGGTATGTGTGATATTGGTCCCTTATTTCTATGAGAACAACATCGTAAAGAGGTACTTATAGTCCGCTATGGTGTGCCACACTTGTCCACTGCAGATGATATGATACAATACAAAGGAATGGAATATCTGATTCCCAAAGGCACCCTAGTTTTTGCCGTTACCTGGTGGGCCACCATTTTCTGGAAACTTCATGTTCATTAACTCAGCCATCTGCTCAAGGGCTATTGACCACGACAAGACTAAATTTGATTCACCTGATCGATTTATGCCCGGGCGGTTCATCGATGCTGAAGGCAAACTGAAGACAGATTATGGGACAAGTGCTTTTGGATTTGGACGACGGGGTTAGGCTTGGATGTTAACTTTACAAGGAATACTGACAAACTTGTTTAACCCGACAGTGTGCCCCGGAGCACCATTCGCCGAACGATCTCTCTGGGTTAACATTGCTTCCATGCTCTGGGCTTTCAATATTCACGGCTCGGACGAGGTTGATCCAACGACTGGCGCACATTTTGTCTACGATGACAGTGATGCCGCTTTCAACGGATCTGTAAGACGAGTTTTAATTCTTCACTTGTACTCGTACTGACCGTTCTTTGTCAACCCACTGGCCAGTTCACAAACGCCCCTTTCAAATTCCCTGCAGTCTTTACACCCCGCTCTTCACATCGTGCGGAGGTAGCTCGACGAGCATGGCTGGAGTGTGAGAAGGACTTGAACAATCTACTGCCCGCATCAAAGAATGAGTAGGGTTTCTACATATAAAAATGCACAATACCTTAACGCGCTTGTTTGTTGAGTGGAGTTTAACTTGATACGTTGACCAGTTGTTGTGTCGCACCGTGTCGGCAAGGTGTCGCGTTGAGGATGATCAGTTAGCCCAACCTTTGACCCAATTGTTGTGATGATAGTTCAAGTTGTTCCATCCTTACTGTATGTATCGTCAATGAGGCTCAATTGTAGAGCACAGGGATTGTGCTGGGGCGGGTTTTCAATGGGTTCAATTGAACGGATCTGCGGAACTGATTCCAAACCCTTCTGCTCGTCTTCAAGTTGTAATGATCTTAATCTTCTTCTTCACCCAGTTTACAAACTCTCCCTTCAATTTATCCTACCCTCCCACACGCATGTGACAATAACGCCACTATTAGTGCAATTATACATCGCCAATGTGTGGCTCACGTAGAGCGTCGCTTTCCTATCTCCATCCGGCTTTAGGCGAAGGTTAATTGTACATCGCCAATGTGGCTCAATGGTAGAGCGTCGCTTTCCTATCTCCATTAGGATTCCAGGCGAAGGTTGTGGGTTCGATCCCCATCATTGGTTTGTGGCAAGCCGTGATTTTTTGAGCAAATCCTTGTTTGTGGCTCGGGCTGGCAAGGTGGGACGTATTTCTGAAGATCTATCTGTGAGAGGGGAAGTGATACAAGTGCGCTGACATCGGTGGTGTTTGTGGTAGTAGTGGACTGTGCAGGTGGTGGTGGATGGACATCAATGTTGTTGTTGTTGTTGATGATGCGTTTGCGTGACAATAGCCATTTGTTTCTGTGATGGCTGGCCGAGGAGAGACCGGGGACGTTGTCGAGGTGAACGGTACGAGTAAGAGACAAAGCAGAGTTTGAAGCAACAATCAAATGGTGCGCATGTGGCCCGGTCAAGACTGAGGGAGGGTCGTTCATGGACGGTCACGGTGGGGGGGAAAGCAATGAATTGACTACTAGTACAAATGCAAGGGCTCTTTTTATACAGTGGCTATTTATAACTACAAGTTCACGTTGGTGGTTTGCAAGGACGCAAGGGCAGGATTGATGACGTCAGTGGGCGAGATGGAATATGCAAGGGAGGGATTTGCAGCGATACGGCAAGTTGTTGAATATATGCGTGTAAATGAGAGGAAAAAAGGGCCAATGAAATGTGAAACTTGCCGTAAGCAATGAAGCAAGTGGTGTATAGCAAAGACATGAGGTTTTTGTTTCAGTGTTTGAGCTTTGTGATGTCGTCTTTTGCAAGATCAAGGACTGATTTTTTGAATCATTTGTTGGATTCAAATGCAGCAGGACGTGAAATGCGTTTGAGTTGATAGGGAGCGATGTTTTGACGAGGGTTTTTGTTTTCTTTGCCCTTTGCAGAGCGAGTGACGAGCGGCGAGGGCAAATCATGATCCGAGGGGGCAGTGGTGAGGAAGGGGCATCCTGGTTCATGGGGCTCGAACCAACAGAACAAGGCGGCTGCGGGTTTGATCCCCATTATTTGTTTTTATGTTTTGGCTGCTTAGCTTTCTTGGATCGAGTTCAGAGGAATCCTTGCGTGTGGCGCCAGCAACTTTGGGCAGTTGCGACACAGCGGGAAATTTCCGATACATTATTGAACATAAACCTTAATTACCAATCACAATATGATACTCTCCCCAAAGTTACTTGCCGGGGTGGTCTCTAGGATCGGTGCATGAGAATTATGTATTATATTTATATAACCTAGCCTAAAAGTAATTTACTGAATCGCTATCGCTGAGATGTATGCCTGACAATGCAGTGCGCTTGCTTCACGTCGTCGTTGGGAGAGTTGATCCTCGAGCTCGAGGGTGACTCCGTTTTGGGGCTAAACGTCCAGGGGGCCAAAAGTCTGAAGTACTCGCCGCACGTAGTGGTGCTGGAAGGCGTGGTAAGGTTGCTGCTTGAACACTAGGATGATCAGAACGTGGAAGGACTCCGGGTTCTTGGTCATCTTCTGGCTCAGTGATATCAAGTTCATCCTCTCGAGCAACAGGTTGTTGTGGAGGAAGTACTGCTGCCTTTTCTGGATTTGATACGTCTGGAGCCTGAGAAATCCGTGGTTCGTCGCCCAAGTCCTCTTGTACGGTCTTCGCTGTCCTGGATCCTCCGGAGTTTTCGACAGTGCCCCCTTGTCGCAGCTGTTTGAATCTTTGGTCTTGCCGAGGAGATCGTGTCTTTATTTTTGTCGTGCTGGGCTCAGACATATTGACCTTTGACACCTGCGTATCCCCCGTTTTACGTTGGATTTCCTTCGGAGATGTCTCCTTTCGTCTTTTCGCGTCCCTATGCACTTCTTCGTGGTCTCTGGCTTCCGATTGGTGCTCAGGATCAGCTTCACGCTTCCTCTTCAACCTCTCGGATTTACGCTGCACTGGCGCACCTTGACTCATGGACGTTACTTCGCGGCGGGGTTTCTTTGTCTCTTGACTATCCCTATCATACTATGTGAGTGTTCAGAATGAGGATAGATACTGAAATAAACACACTTGTGGTAGTCATCTGTACAAGCTTTGGTAGAGGAACGAGTTGCGTAGCGTCCAGTGGGTGTCGAATTCGACGGTTGGTCCGACGCGAACTTACTTTTCTTCGTGCGCCTGATATCCAACCCAGCATGACTCGCTGTGCGCTTCTTTGGATTGCGAGACCGGACCAGCGCCTCGTCCGATAATTGCTTTGCGGAGCTGCGTAACTTCATCGTCTAGTAGACTTGAACGGGTTTAATGAGTATCTTGGTCTGCAAATTTCCAAGGCCAGTTGGATTGAATGGTTTTCTCCGAGACTAGGGGGGAGACTTTGTGAAGTATGAAACATACCCCATGGTTGATGTCTGCCATATATGTATACCGGCCATACCTTTGTTGTATTTGTGAGAATTTAGAAATACAACTGCCCTTGTTAACGATCAATTATGGAGCGACAAGAGCTGGAAGCGCACAACAAGGCACACCTTCTTGTTCTTTGGTATAGAGGTATTCTTGAATTACGAAGAGTCGGCCACGGTCGACTACCAATGAAACAAAAAGGCTTGGAAGACGTTATCCACAACAATTGGGATAATATCAAGTTTCGGGAACTCACCCACTGGCAACGTTGCAATCTAACAGACAATATGGGTGCCACCTATCGTTGTCACACCGGAAAGCGCTCTGCTCTACAACGCGCTACGAATAGGCACAAGGCTTGTGTGTTCGTCACAGTGGTCTAGATCTGATGCCTTCTTGATCACGAGCTTTACTCGTCAGATATTTCAAATCTTGTCTCGTGTCACAATCCATCCATCTGCAGTGTATGAATCCTCTTCGCCGCACCCATATCATCCTCCATTTGAACCTCAAATGTCTATAACAACCTCAACATCCTTTCCTGCGTTGCAGATACACCGCGGTGCCCTAGATCAAACCATGGTGACCATTGAGGAACCCCCAGAGGCGATGCAATGCGCTCTTTCTGCTCTAGAGACTATGGGCCTTGTGGTTGAGGCAGAGTGCGAATATCGGTATCGCTGTACACGTCCTCAGCGCTTTCTACTTGACAGCAGTGACACCACTGAGAAAAAGGAAGAAGAAGCTGGTCAAGCAGAAATTGCCTACCCTGAGACAAATACAGAGGATACTGTGCCCACCATGTTCTCAGAAATATCCTGTGAACCTCGCGAATCTAACGATCAGGAGCGTCGCGGTCAATTTGAAATGGTCAGTCCACACTTTAGCCAGTCTACTCTCATGAAGACTTCACTTCCCCTTCATGGGGCTCCCCTTTTGGCTCTTACATGCCCGCTTTTCCCACCTTTAGATTCGTCTTCATTTTCTGCGCCTATTTACCATGCACGGTCCGACGCTCTTCCCTAGCCAATACCAGCTCTGCCACCTCTTGTGATGTTCGACATCGCCAACCGTAACATACCTGATATTCAAGTTCCATTCGCCTACCTAGAAATTCTTCCCAATTCCACCACCGACTCCTCTCCAGACTCGGATTCAATGCATATGGTCTATACTCCTAAAGACCACCAGTCCATCTCCTATGGGCCGCCTTCACAGGATTCGGGAGACGAAGTACGTTTCACGGTCGAACTGACACGACTCGAACAGCTTGACTTCACGTACTGCCTCGATATACGTCGCCTGAAAGGCAATCTCCGTAGCTATCAATACTTGTACGAGACTCTCAGAAAGTGCGGAATTTATGTATTCCCCCCCACTCCCAATGCTGAATGGTGCCTCTTGACAGGAGATATCTCCAGCAGCAATGTAGCATTCAACAGTCGCGTTGACTTTTTCAGGTCTTCCTTCAATGTATCTGCATCTTCGTCGTCTTGTACGCCAGCTTTATACTTGTTACAACCTTTATTTCCGTATGTATTATAAGCGAGGCCTGCTGCATTACGCCACCAAGATTCACTTGCGAATAGCATATAAAAATCCATCGTAACCTTTCTCTCCAACAGTACCAATGGTGGTAGCATCTACTTCTTTGTCTTCCTTGATCGCCGCCAGTAATTTCCTCACTCCTACAACATTGTCATCGATGTATGATGGATCTGCCACCCGACCATAACGAACGACGTTGTCCACAATCTAACGTGTTTTGAGAGGCTGAATTCGGGTTGAAGATTGCTAGACTCACAATGACACCACCCTGGCGCACAAGGCGCTTGGCTTCAGTGAAGTATTCCAAGTTTGAGGGTTTGTCCGCGTCGATAAAGACAAAGTCGAATGGGATCTCAGGGTGTAGTTTAGCAAGCGATTCTACAGCTTTACCAACAATCACTTCTGTCTTTGAAGACAGCCCAGCATTTGCTAAATTCTCTCTGGCTACCTAGGATATTCTCAGTCAGAAATTGTGGTCAAGAATATTACGATCTGGACCTGCCATTGCGTGTTTCTCGATCAGCTCTAGAGTAATCAGGTGGCCATCATCAGGGAGGGCTCGTCCTAACCAAATAGTGGAGTACCTGTTCCAATCGTAAGTGGAATGTCACAGAGAGACGATCACTACGGTCAGAATCTGACTTACCCTCCAAGAGTGCCGACTTCCAAAATGCGCTTCGCTCCGATTGATGTAGCCAGAAGCTTCAAGAGTTTTCCTTGAGCTGCACTGACCGCTATCTCAGGAAGTCCGTTGGCGTTGCTGTTCGCGAGTGCTGCGTCGAGTATGGAGTCGTCCTCGATAAGATAAGAGTTGTGGTATTTGTCAGACCTCGCCCAATCTTCGCGTTGTGTGGCCGTCGGGGTTTGTTGAGACATCAGAGAATCCGAACACGCTCGAACTACCAAAGAGAAACAGAGGAGAGGAGGTGTATATTATACTGGCGCGATACAGTGTTTTATATATACATGACTCACATATGTGCCTGATTATTGCTCCATGACGTCTATTTATAACGGCTTCACATCACCCACTCTCGCTCTCTCCGCAGTTCCTCAGCACGTCGGTCAACAATGCGTGCCACTTCATCACCCCATACATCTATCGGTCGTCTGAGAGGCTCCGCCAATGTCCCGCACTCTTTGGAATGCTTCTCTGCTTCTCCGAACTCCATTACGACACAGTTGTCTACAGTTAAGGGTTTTGTGATGTCCCAACGAACCAGGACAGGCCTTGTTGGTACATTGTGTGGTGGGACGACAGAACGGCCACGATTGACGTCTTCAAATATCAATGAAACGTCATCTTCGTCTATGGGTAGTTTGCTGATGCGATATGGCGTCAGCTTGTTACGCGAGAGTAAAAATAGGTAAAGACACACTTGATAGTCGAGTTCTTTTACAGGACCTTTTTGAAATTCGTCTTCTGGGAGAGGAAGTAACTTCACGTCGCCTGGTACCTCGGTCGAGTAAACAACAGGGATTCCGGAGGAGACGCCCTGCAAGCGAAGCCGCCGTCTTACTGAGCGTGCCAGAGGATCGTAGACGGTACTAGAAATGTCGCTGATCTGAATTCGAGTGGGGTCACACTTGGCACCCGCTCCCATGGACGAGAAAACCTATAAACGAAGATCGATAAGGGCATTAAAGAAGGCTTGGAATAACGCCACCTTTATTTGATGATCATGGCAATATTTCAGCAGGTCGACCTTGGTCGTTATGTTGTCGATAGCATCTACAAGACAATAGATAGGTGCGAGGGGCCATGCTTCATTTTAGATCACACGTACCAATTACCCAGTCTGCACCTTCAAGAAGATTACCACCTTCCTCTTTCCGCCATATGTCTATGCGTGAATCGACCTCGACCCACCGGGAGATCTGCTTCAGAGTTCTTTCTATGCACTTGACTTTGGGCGTTCCGACATCGGTAAGGCCAGCGGTTGCATGTCGGTTCAAGGACGAGAGCGTGACGTAGTCAAAGTCGACTAGCCGTATTTTGGAAACGCCTCTTGGTTCATATATCAGTGAGAATACTCGGAGCGATTGTGAATTCCCTCACGATCGAACCAACATGACTGCAGCCCAGCTGCCAACACCTCCGCATCCAACAACCACGACCGTTCCACGTCGAATTTTCGCCATACCTTCCTCTCCAAAGAACGCATAATTTCTGGCAAGTTGTTCCTTTATGAGCCCTTCGTCATATTTGCCTGCAAGTTCGTCCGGCTGAACGTGCGGTGGTGTCGAGGCAAGGGTATTAATGTCAAGGCTGGATTTGTGGGTCGAAAGAGACTGTTTGATTTCATCTGCAAGGTTCTTTCGCCGCTCTCTACGTGTGTATGCTGAGTACGCTGATATTAGGCCCGCGGTGGCGACTGAAGCGCCAACGGCAGTAGCGATGAGCTGGGTTTGGTGTGAGTGGAAATTCATATTTCTAGCCGTGACAGAGGTGACGTCCAAATTTATGTCACGTTCCAATGCCTCCCTCGATTGCTATGTCAGATCTCTTCAATTTTTTTCTCCCTGATTTTTCAGGATTTTTCCAACTCTTATACTAATTATTGATATGTCGAGGAATAAAACGAAGAGGTGTGAGAATATTCCAAATTTCCTTGATGGGACCGGAGTGACGGGCCTTTCCTTGTGTCATCACATCTCATGTCTGACTCCCCATTATCTTTCTTGGACATCGTCAATATCTGCGACAATACTCGGGTTCACCAGCCCTCTCCAACGCCATCATCATATGATGCAGAGATTCTCGTCCCATTTTATCTATCAGAGTCTTCTGACAGTCCCGCGATTGGCTTGCTTCGACCTCTCATAGTCAAGCAATTGGCTCTCGAAAACCAAAGAAATCGCGAGCTTGGACTTCCAGAACTCTTCGCTTTAAATGTAGACGCTACAACCTTTATTCAGCGTCGCAATAGAACCACGGGACCATCCATTTCTTTCTGCAATTGGTTGAATACACACGGAAAGCGTACGGTAGCCGTGAAAGAACTCTGCGAGAGGTGGCGGGACACCCTTTTGTTCGAGAACGTGTGTGGACCAAAAAAGTGGCGGGACGAAATGTACCCTGTATATGCCGACCCTTTTGGCGTACATGATTATCCCAATGAAGGAGTTCCTAGCCATTCGCTGAACTACGCTTTCGAAATGGAACGTTCGGCTTGCGCTCTGTTTGGTGTCATAACATATGGGGTCCATATGACGATATACCGGGAAGTCGAAGAAGATGGTGGGAAAAACTTTGAGGCCTGGATCCCAACTCGTGCTCGTACGAAGCAGACGTGAGTTATTTCCAACCATGATCCTTGCCTTCTAATTGGATGAATATCCTTGCCAGATTCCCTGGATTGCTGGACAATACAGTTGCGGGTGGAATCCCAAGTGGCATGTCGGCATTTGAGTCAATGGTGAAGGAATGTATGGAAGAAGCAAGCATTGAGGACCATGTCGTCAGAAAGTATGCCCGAGCCGTTGGCGCAATAAGCTACTTCTACAGGTTTGTTTGGATCATTCTTTTGGATATTAACGGTTTGTCTCATCCGTATCCAGGACAGCTGCGGGCTGGCTTCAACCAGAGGTGGAGTATGTATTTCCAAGTATCAACTCTTACTCGTCCTTACAATCTTGCGACTATTCAGATATATGTATGACATTCAAATTCCCTCCGGTGTCGATGCGAAGATTTTCGAACCTCGACCCCTCGATGGCGAAGTCGAGTCATTTCAGGCAAATACCCCTCTTGCTACGTTTGACTAGGCACCTCGTGGGATCGTCACGATGACCGCGTGATGATGTTTTTTGGTGCGATTGCCATACACACACCCCAAACTATTTCAGCAGCCACAATTATCAACATTTCCTATTACTAATAATTTCCGCGTTCCTTCCTTTATATGCAGGCTCTAGCAAGCCAAAATGCCTCCCATCCTTTTCTATATTCATGTCGTCTCCTGTAAACATACCGACCATCCTTGCTGTACTTTTGTGGGATGCTTGCCTGGCTCTGATCAACCTCCTCACACCTAGACGCAAGGTTGGGAAGGTAACTCTGGCGGGTCATCCTGGTGAGAATGGGAAGTGGCCCGAGTTCGTGCCTCCCAAGGAAGGAGATAGTAGATGTTCATGCCCAGCACTCAATGTCATGGCCAACCATGGTCCGTATCTCTCTCCTTTCATATTCTCTACCTCGTTTGACGCTGCTCTGGTTGAATAGGTATTATTGCACACGATGGGAAGAATATCGCGTTCAAGGACCTTTATTACAAGGTCAAGAAGACATACAACTTCGCTCCCAGCTTCAGCTATCTTGTACCCAAATATGCAGCCAACATGCTAAAAAAAGACTACGCCACCGGAACCTTTGATTTGGCTGAGTTGGACGTACATAATGGTATCGAACACGATGCTTCGCTGCTTCGTAAGTTCCCACATATGTTGTAGGATTGTATACCTGGACTATTCTGCTGATGATTCTCTCTTTTTGTCTTTTTGAAGGGCGTGACTCGCATTTCGAACCGAACCAGGGTATCATTCACGTACCATACGTCAAGGAACTTCTCGAGTGTGCAACTGGAAAAGATGCCGACGGCAATGTCGTTCTCACCATTCCTGACCTCTCTCTTCTCTCTTCGAAACGACGAGCTGAGTCACGAGCTGAAAACCCAAAGTTCAGCCTTAATAAATTTCACAAAACGTTCGGAAGCTCCAAGTAAGCTCTAGTTGTATGATAAGCATTTTGAAGAGAAGCCTGACTTTTGCCCGACTAGCTGTGCAACTATCTTGACCATCTTCGGCGGGCGCGTCGAAGATTTGAAACCCGTTTTGCTCGAAGAGCGACTTCCTGACGGATGGGAATCGAGGGTTAGGGAGAGTAATGGTTTGACTCTGGTCAAGTTCAACCAAATTGTGACAAAGGTGGAAAAATTGATTGATGAATCGAAATTTGCTTCCACTGCGAAATCTGCAGAGGAACCCGAGGCCGACAAATGATAATTTGGTACAGAGTCGATCGCCTCCTACACCATGCTTGCTCCATCTCGGCTACTAATAGCCCCGAGCATCTCTAGTCAATAGCCTCCGACATGCTTGTGTGGCATTAGTTCGGCTGTTCCGCGACGTATATAGTCTGCCAGGGCTGCAGCTGCTCTATAACTCAAACCCGAGTTGACAATTATGGACTACAACATTGATCCTCAGAATCTCTCTGCCTTTTACCCGTTATCTGATAGGAAGTTACGGTTCGAAATGTTACAGGTGTGCACGCAGTCATAAAGTTTGTGACTTGAATTTCAATCTTTTCATCCCCCGCGTTCGTCTTTTGCAGTTCATATCCAATTCATATCAGTAATAATGACATTGTGTATTCAAATGAGTGAGTACATGAATTGAGGAGGTAGGACTTGCGTGGAAATCGGAGATCAAAGGGGACCGAGCCCGACCAGCACCCCACTACGTTCAACTGCCATCACTCGTGTCAAACTCGTGTCTCCTAAACTTGCTCCAGACTTAATCGATTCAGCTGTTCCCTGACAATAGTGGACGTAGATGTAGTCCTTCTCCAAAAATTCCCATGATCTGGTTCAATGCATGGTAAGATGACGGGTTTCTAGAAGTTCTGGCGATCTATCGCTCTGAATTCTGCTTGCCCCTATATCGCCGTCATCTGCCAGTCAATTCCTCATGCTCCATGCTTGCTTTTCCCCAAGCTTCTCCAGTTGATAGTGCTGGTGTGGCAATAGTTCCGCTGTTCTGCCACGTATATAGCCTGTCAGGTGCTACAGCTGCTGTATACATCCAAGCTATCATTCCTCACCCAGAGCTAACAGGCGATTATGGACTACAACGTCAATCCTGAGAATCTCGCTGCCTTGTACCCGTTATCTGATAGAAAGTTACGGTTCGAAACGTTACAGGTGCGTACCTACATACGTCTAATTGTTCATCGAGAAAGATGGTACATACATACGATAGTTGCATGGGGGGACACCATTCAAAGACCCAGCGACGAATGCAAAGGCGGTTCCAATCTACGCATCGGCCGCATTTGCCTTCGACTCCTCTGCACACGGAGACGCCCTATTCGATATTTCTACAGGTGGAAAGTCAAACCTTTATACGTGCGTTTTGGTCCATGATGTTATATGATACATTTGAATATCCTCTGACTTCCTACTAATGCAGACGTGTTGGAAACCCAACAGTTGAAGCTTTCGAAAAGCGCGTCGCGGCCTTGGAAGGTGGATTTGCAGCAGTCGCAGTTGCGTCAGGACAGGCTGCCCAATTCATGGCCTTGACAACTCTTGCACGATCCGGCGATAATATCGTAGGTAAGCATGTCACTTATAGTACATGCCAAGGAAGCGCGTGCTCAATGTGGAATGATAGCGTCCTCGCTCCTATATGGAGGCACCTACAATCAACTCAGCATCCTCTTAGATCGATACGGCATAGTCGTAAAGTTTGCCAAGGGCAATGATCCAAATTCAATGGAAGAGCTTATTGATGACAAGACGAGAGCCATCTACTGCGAGAGCATCAGTAACCCACGCTATAATGTTCCCGACATACCCTTGATCGCTGAAGTTGCACATCGACACGGGATTCCCGTTGTTGTTGATAACACTTTCGGTGCTTGTGGCGCAATCGCCCGTCCTCTTGAATTGGGTGCTGATATCCTCGTAGAATCGGCCACTAAGGTTTGCTTGTATCCCATTGCCTTACTGGTACTAATTAGTAATGCTGTTGACAGTGGATTGGAGGACACGGAACAACAATTGGTGGTGTCATAGTCGACAGCGGGCGTTTTGACTGGAGTAAATCGACAAGGTTCCCCGAGTTTAACACTATATTCAAGAACACTTCTCGTGCCGGCGTTTCAGCATTGGTTGGCCGCACATTCTACGAGGTAAGTAGCGCTATATCGGCACAAATACATGATGCATACATGGAATTTTTGCTGAGTTGCCTACACAGCTTTTGAAGGAAAAGTCTTTCACTACCAAAGTTAGGTTTGAGATCTTACGTGACCTTGGAGCCTGCCTCTCGCCACAAGCTGGTTGGCTTCTGATTCAAGGGCGTGAGGACTTATCTTATTGCACCATCGTGTAATGTGCACTGAGGACTTGCATTATTTCATAGTAGAGACGCTCTCACTCCGCATTGAGCGCCATCTCTCCAATGCTTTGGCCCTTGCCAAGTATCTCGAGGCACACCCCAAGGTTGCGTGGGTCTCCTACCCTGGCCTTCCATCTCATGAAGACCACGAGATTGCAAAAAGGCTCCTCAAAGGTTTTGGCTGCGTCCTGAGCTTCGGCGTTAAGGGTGGCCGTGGGGATATCCTAGTTGACAATCTGAAGTTACATTCGCACCTGGCCAACCTTGGTGATGTCCATTCACTCATTATACACCCCGCGTCCACGACGCATGGTCAACTGACCGAGGAAGAGCGAATTGCTGCTGGTGTCACCCAGGATATGCTACGTGTTAGTGTCGGTACCGAACACATTGGTAGGTTCATGTTTTCTGCATCCTCTTCCAGTCTGCAGTAATCATATTTGCATCTCTAGATGACATTATAGAGGATTACGAATTTGCATTTCAGCACATCAACATTGACGGTGATACCAAAGGTCCACAGTCCTCGTAAATCATTAGTATCGACGCACGTTTGAAGCCAAGAAGGACAAATGATACGAGGATATATATCGATGTCGATCTCGGTGATCATTAATCGAAGCAAAAATGCGTATGATATGGAATGACAGAGCCAAACGACTGAATGACGCTCTTCCAAGCTCTAGCATGTTCCCTTTCCCCATGTGTAAGTGGTGGGTCCTGTGAAAGGCTCGCGTACATGTCGGAAACATGCAATGAATAAAGCTTTGGAAAGAATAGAGCTAAAAGCTCTACCATGTCGCCAGACAGGGACTGTGGGAGGGGTGACGTGTAGAAATTGAGGACCGTGATTTGCGACTGGAAAACGGATGCGTTGTCAGAAAACTTGGGAAGTTTGGTAGCGTCGACGCGTAACCGTAGATTCTTGAGATCCTTGCACTCTTTTATGAGACCAAGAAGCCCTGTAATGGTCAAATTGGGTGTGGATTGTAAAGAGTGATCCGGTAGGGAAAGTTCCTCAAGAAGTGGCCAAGCGCTGGATATTGCCTTCAAGTCGGAATCGTCAAGGCTGACAAGAAGATCAAAGGTAACCTTCAATTGACGCATGGAGGGGAAAGAAAGAAGGGTAGAAAGCATTCCCCTTGTGAAAGGAGTGGGCTCGAGTTCAACTTCCATGTCATATAATGTGCAGAGTGAAAGTAAATTCAAGTCCGGGGTATTAAGGTTCATGATAAAGGGTTCGAGCGTCCAGATCCCGCCTTCCACGGACTGTTGCACGGACAATTGCTGAAGGCGCCTGAATGGAGGACGTGATAGGAGTGCTGTACAAGGAGGGAGATTGGCAGTAAATACCCCCAACGAGATGATGCTCCCGAATTCTTTGGGAGACGGAGGTGTTTCTGTAAACGCGACCAATTCTTCGGACGATATCCTAAACTTCAAGTCCCTCAGTTTCGGCATGGTCGCAATATGGCAAAGAATGTCGCGCGTAATGACGAGGTTCGCAATACGTAATGTGTCGAGGTTTGAGAAGGAGAGGCATAAAACCATGGCCGAAAGAGATTCATGTGTGCTTTCCCACTCGGTAGATGCGAATTCGAACTGCTGCCACTTGGACGCGTATGGGGACACGACGGCCACAACGTTACTCCAGATCACGGATGGGTCCTCTGGATCGTGTTCCTCGTCGTATTCCTCACCCTCAAAATCACTGGGATGCAGGATGACAGTTGATAGTTTTGGGCCCATCACCAGACGAGCGTAGGCAGCCTGACCTGTGAAGTTAGCCAAATATATCTGCAAATATCGGAGATTTGGAAGGAGCGGTCCCATATTCCAGGACAAACGTTGAGAAAGAAGCACAGACGATACAAGGATGGGAATATTGCTTGTTTGAAAGGAAAAACGTGCCCAGGGCGAGGATTTGCCCAACTCTTTGATACGAGGGGCATAGAAAAAAACGCGTTCATAGTCTTCGACTTTGGGAATCATTTTGAACGTCTAAATGAAAAATTCGTGAATAACGCGTCAATTGTAATTTGTCGATCACCAAACTTCACATACCACATCGTTGCCCTTCACATCGACGACGCGAACTGGAAAACATTTCAGGAGTTCAAGTAAGGAATGCTGAGTATACCACAAGATATTGAGAGCAGGGTCGGAAAAACATTTGCAGGTTCTTGCGAGGCGAGCCAGTGTCGTACCGAGAGCCTTGCGACGGTTGATCCGTCGCGGTAGCTCGTCATCATAGGCATGACCAAAGATGATGGAAAGGATTTCCTGGATTTGTAGGGCACGGTGCATCGAGAACAATCTGTAGACACTGGGTTTCCGGAAATAAAATTCTTTGTCTCAATGTTGATGGGGTTTACATAATGCCCTGCTAACAAACAATGGCAGTCCTTCACAAAGAATCTATTAGTGTAGTAGATCTGGTCTAGGGATGAAGCGGTTCTACACTGTGTTGATACAGAGCACACCTAATCATAGAGTAGGATATATGGGCAGCCGCGTAGTGTCCAGGGTATAAATAGTCGACCTGTATCATAGCATAGATGGCCTTTTTTTATTTAGGTTTGTACTCCTTACCAGACTCTACATCCTCCATTTTGACACGTTCGTCGGGCTTTTGAGTTTCTTGGTTTTTGACCCATGTGTAGTAGATTGACCCAAGGAGAATAGTGGCAATAGACGTCGCCCGGCCACTATGGGAATGTTGGTCAATTGATTAGTTGCAAGCGAGAGAAACGCACCTAGTGATGATATCATGGAAGAGCCACATTCCGAGAAGTGAAGCAGCAACGCCACGGACAGCAGAAGAGACCATGTGGGTGATTGGCGAGGTGACTTTGATCGACAACAGGCTTGCAATGCTCATAAGGAAGCCGAGCGCACCCTGCAAAGGAGATGAGACACCAAGTAAAATTGGGGCTGGAGCAACTGCGTACCGTAATCAGTGATCCCCACACAAACGTCGCGAGTAAGCTCATCCCTCCGTCAGTCCTCGGGGCCTCAACGCCGAAAAACAACTCAATAATGCCTGACCCCTCACCAGCCAAGAAACAAAGCGGCAACAAGATGATGGCACTTAGAAGGTTGGTGTACCATGAAAGCAAGAGTGCGCTTCCGTTAACGACATTGAGACTCTCCTTGATAACGACGGAATGGGCCGCGGTGATTCCTGAACTGACGACACCGAAAAAGATGCCGAGCATGGAGACGGCGGTCCCATCGAGGAAGACACCAATGAAAAAGCCGAGGGTGACGATGGCGCAAGCGACTAGAATCCTCAGAGAAGGGACGGAACGGAATGCAAGGAATGAGGTGACGATGGTGAATGGTAGAACGAGGCCACGAGCTACTTGGTAGAAAGAAGCATCGACGTATTTCAGGGTATAATTACTGAAGCTGTTGGTGTGACCGGGGAGTCAGTGCGTGTAGAATATCATAAAGAGGAGCCATGTACCTGAGGCCAACGATATTCAAACCAACCATTGCAACGAGCCCTTTACAGACTTTGGGGTCGAAGGTCAATCTCTCGGGCAATAACCGCAGCGTATCAGCAGCACCAAATAGTGCAACTGCGATGATTAACTGTGTCCAAAGGAAGAATAACGGCGCAGATGTAACGTTCAAAACCCATTTATTGCTGAACGCAAGTCAGCACCTGAAAACATGACAAGTCCTGTGCGCTCACGCCATGACCATCTGTCAACAGAGCATCAGAAAAATGCGAGGAAGCCGCTTTTCAGTGAGCTCACCGACAACGCAGCCACAAGATAAAATACAACAACTCCAGTCTGGAATGGACGTCAACGATAACTGCCGAACCCACGACCCATGTCTGGACTCACCACGAGCCCTCGTGAGGCAGGCTTATCATTTTGAGGAGCCATGGAAGTCAAAGGACGTTTGCGCAGCACAGGCGAACGAAAAGCTGGCAGGCGTTGCCGTGAAAGCGGACTGTTGCTGCGAGAAATCGTGGAAAATGTTGGCCCGTTGGCAAAACGAGCAGGAACGAACCTCGAGCGTGACAGCTATTAAATTGAAGTCACAATACTGGACAGGGGTGTCACGGAAGCAAATTTTTCTTTCTTATTATGATGATTCATGCATGTCCAGATTCGAGCTTATCCCAGGAGCATACATATGTGCTGTTACCATAATTCCTACATTTAAAAATACCGGTATTCATGTCGTGTATCGCCGAGAATGTCACCAGCTATCTGGTGTGCCCTTGCTGATATCTGTGCCCTCATGCGCGCTGCCTCGAGTGACTGTTCACCCTGTTGGTTCACAGCTGACATGATACCTGCCACCCGATTCAATACCGCTTGATCTGGCATCGCGGGAAGAACGGTTCGCGGAAGATCTCCCCAGCGCACGTAGCGCGGGAGGTTGTATTTGCGCAGTAAGCGGCTCAAGTTTCCCCATTCTCGTGAAGGATCACTGAGT
>JABAJT010009782.1:0-22821 GCA_018850275.1 Tephrocybe sp. 9174TJB
CGGTGGCGGGTGCAGCGTTGCTGTCACCACCCTGAGCAGGGGCAGGAGTCTACGCAATGCTGTGATGAGCGCAAAATTATCATTGAAGTCCAATAACCCTCACAGCTTTGACGGTCTGACGCTGTAAGCCTTGAGATTGACTAGCAGCAGTGCCCGGATTCTATGGGCATCAAGTAATTGTTAATACGTATGAACTCGTAGGTCACACTGGTGAGACCTTACTTTAGCATCGCTGGCATTTTTCCCATTCTTGACGGAAGAATCCAGGGCTGGGGGCTCAGGAGGCTACGCGACGAGGAAGGGCATATCAGTTAAGGCGACTATCTTCGATGGGGAACACACACCTGCGTTCTCTGTTTCTTCTGAGGCGGCTGAGCGAGTTCGGCATCATCTGGAGGTGCAGGTGCACTCGATGCGCTGGCAGAACGCGACTTGTCCGCATTACGTTTCTGCAGATTCGCACTTCTAGCTTTGGCCGCGTTGGATTTCTGTAGAGCGACGTGTCAAAACGCGTCAAGGTGACAGATGAGAGAACGTACTCTAGCCATTTCAAATTCCTTGGTGTTGGTATGGGAGGAAAGATAGGGTGTGAAAAATGACTGCCGAGTGCTGCATTATAACGTCGAGATTCATGATATATCACGGATTATGCATCATGGTCAAAGCGAATTTTTGCTGGTGCAAGCGCCGGCAGAGTCCGTGACACGTAATTAACGCGAATCTATTAGAGAAGGGCTCTCAAGACTTGCGACTTCTTACGAGCCACCCGAGGTGCTAGAATCAAAGGGCAGGCGTTGAGCAAGCAAAGGTGTGATGCAAAGGTGTCATTGAAACGCGTTCTGGTCGCGTTTGTTGTCAATGGAATAAAATGCACCACAGGCGTAGGCCATTTAGTTGAACATTTCGGTCCAAGAGCGTGTCGATGGATGGCCCAGTGGCGGTTTACAACTTCAATGGCGAGACACGTGCACCATCATTTTCGGACAATACTCTTGTCTTCTGACAGGTATCACCGCCTGAGCTCAAGTGGACTCTCTGGCCACGGCTGGTCGTCTCCTTGTCTATACCCCGGACCCATATACCTGTCTGCCATATCTCCAGCAGCAAATTTAAAAGCAGGCCTCCTCGTCATCGTCGTCGACAATGGCCAGACCCAGGGAACATCTTCCAAGGCTTAACATGCCTCAGATGAACATGCCTCAGCCTGGGATGCCCTTCCAAGGACAACCTATGTTTTCTCCGATGGTCCAGAACTATCACCCATCCTTCCCCATTCCTAATACCATGCAAACTCCCCTCCAGCCTTTCTTCAATTCCCAGCCTCCTGCTGCACCAGGCCGACCCACTCACCAGCAGCGCGCGAGCATAGCTCATCTCGCATCCAATGGCATACATCCACCCAACGGCTTCTCTCCAATGACACCCCTCGGAGGCCACTTTCCCAGAGCATCAATGGTGGGGAGCATTCCGGGTCAGCAGCATCCGTCCCATCCATTTCCGAATAGAAATCGCCGCCAACTCAGTATTGGTGGTCCCCCGAAGGCTGTACTAGGTGGTCCCGCGCGAAAACTTAGCCCGCTTCCTGTAGCAGCACCAGCTGCTGTCGCCGCCCCTACACAAAAGGCAAAGAAAGTAACCGTCAAGCTCCCCCAGGAGACGATACCTGCAGAGGAGGAAGGGCAAAGTTAGAGAAACTGGGTGTAGAACGGGGCTTTGGCAGCAATGTTCCTCACATACACGCCCCTCACGCTCGAGCAGCATCGGTGAGTTGTCTCCTATGAACAAACTCCTTATTTTCCACGCGTTACGTGGCTACAACTTTTATGTACCATGCTAATGCCGGCCTAGATTTCTTCCCCTGCTGATCCACAAATTCTCCTCTACAAGCTCAACAAGCTTCAGCAATCGCAGGAAGAGACCGGTTCGGGCAACAATAGCCTGACAGCCTCGCCAAATCCTCCCTTTGGTGTCCTCTCATCTTCTCCTCATCGTCCATCTCCTCGATTCATGACCAATCGTCACGCTCATACCATGTCTCTCGCACCACCATCTACTCAATCATTCTTCGACTCTAACCTCGATCCCTTCGGCTCAAATATTGAACTCGAGATTGAGCCAATTCCGCATTCCGGTCCCTACGCGCTTCATGATAGCATACATGCACCTCATGGCCTTCCTAATCTCACTTTACCTTCACTGGCACCACCTTCTACCTCTTCACGGCCACCCTCGAGCCGACCGGACTTCACTCGTGGCTTTGGCCTAGACATCCCCGAGGAAGCAGAGGAAGACGCGGAGAATGCCATCGAGGAGGCTAATCAAGACAAAGCTGACGAAGAGGAAATACAGGTACTTGAATATGCTCCTCAGCAGGTACCAGACTATTCGCCCGGGACGGAGCGTAATATAGACGGAACTGCCACTGCCTCTCAAAGTCGTTTCCACTCTAGACACGCGTCGAAATTATCCGCGGCACTCTCAATACGATCTTCTGGAGCTTTAGATGAAGATGAGTTTGTTGGCGATGAGGATTTGGTGATGCCGGACGAGAACTTTGATGATGAAGGCGGTAGCCAGGATGGTGCTGTTTTAGAGGAGGATGTTGTCAATGAGTGGACCGGCTCAGAGGACGTTTATATGGGCGAAACGTCTGACGGTGAAGAGGTGCGTCTTTCTCTGCGTTTATTTCGTGTACAATCTGACTTCATCTCTAGAGCATCGGAGAGTGGTCAAATCCATCAGATGAGGAACGCGCTCGCAAAGAGCGTCTTGAGCGTCGTAATCGTCGTCGTCGTGCACAAATAGACGTACCCAGGCGCCTGCCGAATTTCCCCCGTCCTCCTGATAACACCATCGCCATGCCTTTGCCGCATGTACCCAGGGACGAAGATGATATCATCTCAAATCCCAGTGAGGAAGAGCGGAATAACGTGGCCCATGGCGAATACCTTGGTCTTGACTATTATTCACGACCACCATCTGGCCTCAGCGGTGCCTCGCGTCCTCTCCCACCACTCCCTCACTCCCGTGGTACATCTGCACAACACACGATGTACGATCCTGCTCATGCTCATTCGCGTATGCATTCCGATCAGCAACCTATTTTCCCGAGCATCCAAGCTGCTGAGCCTCCATATGCACCTCCCCCTCGAAGTGACTCTCTCAATCCCTTTGCAAAACCCTTTGTCTTTGGTGCGCGCGGTGACTCGGGTTCGTGGAGTCAAAGCCTAACAACAGAAGCGATACCACCTAAGGCACCCTTGCTCACCCACACACGTCTTCCTTCTGTCGGCAAACCTCTCAATGTCGCAGCGCCCGAGTTCAAACCAGGTGGATTCACGTTCAGGCCGCCTCCAGGTGTCCCAGCAATGCCCGCACCTCCCCTTGAGCTCTTGCAACCCTTGCCTGACCCTTCAGTTGAAACGACTGAAGAGTCGCCATTCAAGGTCCAAGGCCGCGAGAAGAGGCAACGGCGCGGTTCGGCTACCTCTGTCGAAGAAGGTGACAGCATGGTATCTTTCAGATTCCCTGCCAACCTCGAGTCACCAGAGAGTATTCGCCGCACTCCTCCTGCGCGTACACACAAACTCAATCCTTCAGCGGAGCCTTTCACATTCGCTGGCTTCTCCGCGGCTCTTGGGGCACTTCCTCGTGTTCCTAGAGAGGATGAAGCCGCTGAGCCCGAAGCAGAACCTGCGTATGATGCCGTCGAGCCAGCCGACGCGCAAGCAGAGGAGACTTACGACGAAGAGAGCACCGCCAAGGAGCAGGCTGATGACGACGATACACAGACTAAGGAATTCCAATTGCCCTCTATGCCAGCTCCAAAGCCAAAACGTGCACCTATCCCCTTGGACTTCAAGCACCCAGTTTCCAGCAATACCGTCCCCGCTGGGTTGTTTAAAGCTCTCAACAATGGTGACGACCGCCGTAGGAATACTGTACGCTCCCGCTTGAGCTCCCGGGAGATCTTCGAACATAGCCGTCTTCCATCCATGGATGACTCAAACATTGCCCAGATCGCGAACAAGGGAGCTCGTCCTCGGTATGTCACAGATCCAGGACAGAGGGATGTGGCTTCACCCCTAAGCGATATATTTGGGGTCAGTCATAGCAGACGTCGCTCCTCATTCACAGACGCCATCCGTCCCAGTCGTCGTCTAGGTGCCAACTCTGATGGTGGTACGGGGGCAGACGATGCCAACTCCGAGATGAGTCTTACTGGGCCTTTGGACACGCAACAACGGTCGGATCGTAGAATGGAGCATCTCCTTGAGGATGGCTTCGCGAGCTTGCTAGACGGTGTCAAGAAGGAAGGGAAGAGGCAGTTTGCCATGATTTCCGAATTGCAGACTCTTCTCCGGACACAACTCACAGCTTCAGCTACTCGTGAGGCTGACCAGGATGCACACGGCGAACTTGATCTTCAAATGATCACTGAAATGGTTGAGACGTCGAACAAGCAATTGGGTGAAGCCTTGAGAGTTGATCTTCGCGAAATCCAGCAGCAAGTCTGGCAGACTCAATCTTCGGGCAATGCATCTATGGACCTTGTTCCTGTGGTTGAACAACTCGGTAACAGGACTATTGGTGCCGTCATGGAAGCCATTTCGGAATCTTCTGCTCGCCAGGAAGCCATCATTCGCTCCGCTCCTGCCCAAGAGCGTGACGTTATAGTCGACAATCTCGTTACTGTTCTAACACCACTTATGAGCTCCCTCCGAGCAGAGCCAATTGACTACGAGTTCCTCACAAACGAACTTACACAAGCCGTCAAGCCTCACATTTCTCAACTCATCGACCTCGCGTCCGACAAACAAGAAACTGCGGGACTAATCATGGAGCGCCTAATCCCCATGTTGCCATCATCAAATATCGATATCGACACGATCACCCAGCAGCTTACCACTGAAATCCGCCGCGCGATTGCACCAATCGACGCATTCGAAATCAAGGAGCAGGTGGCTGATTTGGTTGTAGAGCGCCTTGATTCACGCCTTGCTGTGCGAGACAAGGCCTTCAACATCGAAAGTCTCTCCGGCAAAGTTACAGAGGGTATCTTAAAATCACTGGAACCGCTGCAGACAATCTCGACGTCGTTGGAACAGGTTGTTTCTTCCCAGAGCTCTCTTGAGTCCCGACAGACACAGATTTCTTCCGAACAAGGGCGTATAGCTGGCTTGGTTTCCGAGATACCAACCAAGCTTGGCGAAGAATTAGAAAGCCTAAAAACCACTCAGACGCAAATGTTATCGAAATTGGAGTTTCCCTCGGCTGCGCCTGAGCCCGACCAGAACATCCTTTCGCTCCAAACCACGGCAGAGCAGATTTTGACACTCCAAGAGGCCGTTGCTTCACATGCTGATGGCCTTCGTTCTGATCAACAAGCAATCCTCGAGAAGTTGAATGCATTACCGGAAACGATTCAAGCAGCTACCGGCGCGCTTCAGAACAACCATATCGATTTCTTGAATTCGCACGAAGCATTCAAGCGCGAACTGGATGAAATTCGCAAATCTAACACGGATCTTCAAGTCCAGCTATCGAAGGCTCGTGGTGCTCATGGTCAAATTCGCGTCGAGAAGGATGCTTTGAACGAGAAGCTCTCTTCAGCAGAGAGCGAACGGGACAGGCTTCGCACCCAAGCTAAAGACTTGCAGGCGTCGAACGCGGAGAAGACCTCACAAATATCGGACAAGTCGATAATGAAGAGCTCAAAGATCTCAGGCGCTATCGTGATCGCACTAGGAGCCTTGAGACTGACTATGCCGCTCTGCAGAAACGGTTCAAGGAACAGGAAAACAAGGTGGCGAACAACGAAAGAACTGCTTCGACCGTTAAGCAAAGTTTGGCCCAGGCGCAACAACGCTCATCAGAGTGGGAACGTCGAGCAAAGGAATCGGAAGGCCAGCTTGAGATGACGCGAACCAAGTTGGAACAAGCTGAACAAAGTCAGGATCAGCTAGAAGCTGATTGTTCTCTTCTCAAACTCCAGCTTGAGGAGCGAGAAGCAAATGATCGGTTGACTCAGGTATGCTGTGACTATACAACCTTCTTCGACACAACTCTGAAATATTATGGTAGGATCAAATTGATAAATTCCGAGAACAGGTATCTCTCTTGGAAAACAAATCTAAGCGTCTCCAAGCAGAGCTTGACAAGACCCGAACAATCAAGGCACCTGTTGCTCAGCCTTACCGTAACATCACCAACGGTAACACTCATCCTCCACCTCGACCCGACTCTCGCGCAAGTACGATTTATAACGGCCGTTCTTCAACACCGCAAGGGCGCAAATCACAAGCAGCATCAACGGTGCGCAGCAACACCCCACCAGTAGGGAGCGGTTCTGTTTGGGATTCCATGCATGCTCCTAAAACCGATGCGTACAAGTACGCCACTCCTACGCCGACAGCATCTGTCATCACACCACGCAGCCAATATTCAAGTAAATTTGGAAATAGTGCCTCAAAGCCGCTCAACTCTCAAGCTAAACCCTACCGCCCAAAGGCTTCCCCTCCGTCACCGACACCAAGCACTGTCTCTCTCGCTCCAACGCAGGGCGAAGACGGCTGGTGGTCATAAAAGCATCCCGTTTTCTTGTCTCTTGAATATCCCTTATGCATATTATTCTAATCATTCTCGCTATCCGTATTACAATCACTAGGGACTCATATCCATTTACTATCTACTGCTTCTTAGTTACCCCCGGTATTCTTTCTCACATCACTCACTTTCCTTCGTGCTTTCGGTCATAGGTTAGCTACACACTCTTTCATCCAATTATCCATATAGTTCTGAATCGTCAATAACGATTTGTATATACCACACACCCACCCCGCACCCCTTGTATTATGTACATGGGAATGGATTGGTTTATTATATCCGAAGAGACAGAGAGTAGAGAGTAACAGTGAGTAGAAGAGATGCAACGATCAACCAGGAAAAAGCGGGTAAATATATCAGATATACGTCGAATACTCTAAGTAGCCGTCTTTATAGGTGTTGGCACTGGCGCTGCTGAGCTAAAAATCCAATCCTTTACTACTCTCGTGGCTTCTTCAGGATCGCTAGGTATTCTGGAAACTCAAGTGAATAGGTGGTCGAACGGAGATATCGATGGCCACTTACGTCAATTTGATGACCCACCGGCCATTCTTATACTCAAAGAAACGAGGTTCGTGCTTGCTTCCACTCTCTTCTAGCTGTTTCCTGCGTTCACGCTGCGCATCTTCAACTGCAGATTTAGCATCCGTCGCGGCCTCCATGTCCTTTTGGCCGATGGCAATTGTCAGGTCTTGCCATAATCTGTCGCAGTGGTGTAAAGCGTTAGAATTGATGATACACTTGTGATAAAAGCGGCGTACCTTCGGGATTCATTAGGCTCCTGTTCATCTTCCGGGGGAACCCATTTGGGCGCCATGTTTTGCCCATCCTTCACAGCGTCAAAGAGCACGCGTTTCTGACCCGTCTTATAAGAGACCCGTCAGCTGAGAGCGACCTGCCCGTGAAAGGAGAAAGCACCTTCGTAGACTTGATCTCCATGACATGACTCCATCTACCACTCAATTCCCCAACGTCTGTGCTACTACGACGTATCCGCCCAGCTATCGCATTATATGTCCCAGAGAAAAATCCCTACAAAAGACGATGACGACCTCGCTACGCAGGATCCAGAAAAATACCCGACACACCTTCGTCTTGAATTCTAAGTCGGCAAACATTCCGTTCTTCTCGTTCTTGGCGTTACATGTATCTCCCAGTTCTAAGACCATCTTTCCAAATAATATCCCTCTAGCGTACATATTAGGCATTGTGATGATATATTCTGATAATATGACCAGTCATATGAGAAGTGTCTCGATGAAAAGATGGGTATGACATACCTCCGTCATCGGGCACGCCAAGTAAGGTCACACGGTTTTCGCCCTCCATAGTGGTTGATACGCTGTTACCAAGGAATCTAGACTTGGGCCGTAGCTCACCAAGGATACTAACTCGGTTGGCTGGAGAAATGTAAAAGAACGCAGAAATAGGTGGATGATGAGAAACTGCAAGTATGTGTGCGTCAGCGGGGAATCGTTCCTGGATTTGATGAAGAGCTACCTTGTTCCGCGATGTAAAACCCTTGTGAACCATCTGAGTAGTCATATCTGCATCGGAAAAACTCCCCAAGGACGGGGTTATATCTAAAGTGTTGTTACTGCGGTGAGCACCCACAATCTTGTTTGGACGTACGGTTTCTTCACCCCCTTGGGTTTAATGTGCCAACCGGCAAGATAATACTGCAGTACGCGAATGAAACGTTCCTCGGGGTCGTTACAGTTCTCTGCACT
This sequence comes from Tephrocybe sp. 9174TJB, assembly GCA_018850275.1. Taxonomy (NCBI): domain Eukaryota; kingdom Fungi; phylum Basidiomycota; class Agaricomycetes; order Agaricales; family Lyophyllaceae; genus Tephrocybe; species Tephrocybe sp. 9174TJB. The sequence continues at coordinate 8,337 of JABAJT010009782.1, forward strand.
GTTAAAGCAATATTTGCAACGGTCTATCACGATGCAAAGACGATGACTTGCCCAAAGATGAGATCAGGATGAGACATGAAATCGGTGATGCGCTCCAGCATGCTTCGTGGCTCAAGTACAAACGTTGGGAAAGTAACTCTAGATAGATCCATGCCAACTCTGCAAGGTTGTGGCGCTGCCGGTTGGTAAGATGTATGGGTCGATCCCATGGTGTGACATACCTTAGCTGAGAGATCAATGACAGGATTATGGACCCTTCATTTTCATCGCTGGGCTCGACGTAAGCGGGTGAAAAATACATGGCAGGCTGCAATTCGAATTCACGCGAAATTGATGTCATCACATATGATTATGTAAGAATCAGATGAGATAAGATATCTAGTCTAGAATACAATCTTCGTCGGGCCCTTGGGCATAGGAATGTCGTCCCGGAAGAAAGCACCATATGCACCGTGCTCTTTCTTCTTGATAGTCATAGGGAACTTCTTCAGTCCCTCATAGTCGAACCCACCCTCTCTCAAAACTCGTGCAAACTCCCCAGCAAGTGACCTTTCATGTGCGTCACCAGTGAAGAACGTAACTGACTTGCCACTCCGCCCACCACGGCCTGTGTGAGGTATAAGCATCCACTCCGATCCCCGAACAGTATAGCACTTACCCGTCCGTCCAATGCGATGAATGTAGTCCTCGATCGTTAGTGGGAATGTGTAATTGATCACGGCACCGACATTGGGAATATCCAATCCTCGTGCTGCCACGTCGGTCGCCACCATAAGGCCCGTGGTTCCGTTCTTGAATTTCTCCAATGCCTCCATTCGGGCATTCTGTGTCATGTCACCGTGAAGTGCCCCAACAGAGTATCCCTGTCGCCGCAGCATATCTTCCACACGTGATGCCTCCTTCTTGTACAAGGCAAACACCAAAATACGTGACTCAGTTGCTCCATTCGTGGACGTCTTCTTGTGTGAGAGAGACCTGAGTAATGCCAAAAGGCGAGAGCTAACAATTAATGTGTCAGTCGCTCTGTTGCTCCCCGAAGTAGTATTGTCCTTACTCTTTTGATCGAGCGTCGTCAAATACTTCAACGCTCTGTTCCACACGGCTATTCGCAGTAAGGTCATCACTTCCAACCGTCACCCGTACCGGATTTTTTTGGAATGTGCTGGCCAAACGGCGCACTGCCTCAGGCCATGTCGCGCTGACTGTGATCACGAATGTGTCAAAATGATCGTTGGAACAAGGAATGGTAGACCTACACATCATTGTCTGCCTGTCCTTGGCAGGCTTTGTACTCGAGATGATATTCCGGATGTCATTCTCGAAACCCTTGTCTAGCATACGATCCGCTTCGTCTAAAACCAGGTAGTCCACACTATATAGTGATGAGTAATGAATCAAATTCGAAAAGAAGCCGGAACCTACTTGCTCAAATCGCAAACTCCCTCTTGCATGAGGTCTAATATCCGTCCGGGGGTACCAACAATGATACGAGTCGTAAGTCCATCCGAGCCCTTGTTCGCATTCTTCAACATCCGGACCTGCGGTTCCTTCGGAACACCACCGAAGACCGCAACGCTAGCGATTCCGAATGGTTTTCCCAATGCAGACAGCGTGTCGTGCGTCTGAATTGCGAGTTCGCGAGTTGGTGCGACAACCAGAACGCTGACGGTCGACTGCCCGTTCTTTTTTGAAGGTTTTGGGCTCGAAATGAGCTGCGCGAGGGCAGGTATGCCAAAAGCGAGCGTCTTTCCACTTTATATAAAATTAGCACAACTCAAAGCTGATGCAAGTCCCAAACTCACCTGCCAGTCTCAGCTATTCCAACAACATCCAGGCCCTTGAGAGCCGGAGGCCATGTACACGCCTGGATGGGAGAGGGTTCCTTGAAAGTTTTAAATGATGCTTGGAGTTCTGAAGGTATATCAAGCTGAGCGAAAGCGAGCACGGGTACCGTTGGCGTGGTACCATCTGGGGTATTAATCGTGATCGAGTGTTTATCTAAAAATGCGGTGACCTCCGCTGGAGTTGGTGCGGGTAAGAGTGCACTTTTTGAGGTGGACGGGATGCCATCAGATGTAGAGGGGATGGCCGAAGTCTCTTTGGTAGCAGAATCCTCCGACGCTGCCTCTTTTCTACGCTTCTTCTTCTCTTTCTTTGATCCTGACGCAGTGGGTGGTTCGGTAGATTTGTCCTCGTCTCGTTTGCGTTTTTTCTGCTTCTTCTCCTCACCAGGAGCTGTAGGGCGCCTATCAATATGCTGTATGCAGAAGCTAAGATACAAGGCTCGCCTGAAGGGTCAATATCCATAGCGTTATCGACGATATCCGTGACGTCCGCTTCCTTCTTCGTTTTCTTTTGTTCTGTGACTGTTTAGAGTTGCTAGAGTTTGAGAAGGATGTACATTTGTGGAAAATAGTGACAAGCTGACTTTCAGAATAAGCTGCCGATGCTGCAGCTTCCAAAGCCTTTCTCTCTTTTTTCGCCTTCTTCTTTTCCTTCTTCTCCCTCTTCTCCTTCTCCTTTTCCGTCTCGTCTTCTACAATGACATCGGTACTGCTGTGAATATCCTGAGGTTTCTTGTCTTTGGATCTCTTGTCCTTTTTGGCTTTTTTTGTTGGTTCGGCAAGGGAAATGAGCGTTTCTTTAGACATGAATCTATGGCAGAAGAAAAGAGGGACGGGAAGCCTAAGATAATCGAGGCCTGGAGCAACAAAAAAGTTTTAAGACGGCGCTGCTTGTGATCGGGTTCAGAATTTTTTGATCTGACATACCTAATATGGGTAGTACAGAGATTCAAGATTAGATCGACCGATTACCTAGACCGTTCACCTTCTGTGATCGCCTCCAAAGCCGACATCTTGCATTGAAGTGACAAGGAGGGGGTATCCGCCATTTCCTTTCTCAGGCCTAGCATGAGGGCCTTCATACGACCCAGGATATCCGCTGAACTCGGGCGGAGCATCTCGTCTGCTTTACATGCAGAGTACCACATGAGTTGCCATGCAGCCTCGCAATCCATATGCGACGGGCAGCCCTGGCATGATAACGTTGGTGGCACTGCTCGAATTTCTTCCCAAAGGCGAAGTAACGAATGATGGGCGGCGAGAAAGCACATGCGTTTCTCCATCCCCATTGATTCCGGAAACACGGTCTGCGTTACTCGACTGTTCCTGCGGCTCGATGATCGTTCCAGCGATATGAGTTGACGGTAGTAACAAACCCCAACAAGGGTACGCAGGTTATGTTTTTCTGCTATGGCAAGTACTGCTTCTGGTGGAGCATCATACCAGAGAGTGCGAGAAATCAAAAACTGCGTAACGAGACTCTGCAGTCTTTCGTGACCGCAAAGTATTGCCAAGCTGAGGATGCGTGCGCATATCTCGAGTGGTGCGGAGTGCAAAGAGAACGGTGACATTGGATCTTGGGCAAGTGAGAAGATGCGTTCAATAGTCCAAGTTTCGAGTGAAGATAGGCAATACTTGTTTGCCACTAAGGCCACATTAAGGAGACGGCCAATTCCTGTTTCAAGAAACAATGCATTTGGCCTGTTTTGACATAGTCGTTAACGACCTCTATACTTTATTCTTTGAACGCCATAGATGCTCACGGTGAATATATGGCCCATAGAAAGTCTCGAAACTGTTCAACGGTATCAGTGAGGAATACAGGTTTCTTGTCGGTTCCATCGACGTCGTCGGTTGGTCGAGGAAAGCTAAACATATCACTGAAGGCAGACGGTTCTCGAGAAAGCATGATTTGATGGACCTGGCGGGGTGAGTTTAGCATTGGCCATGAGTGACAAGTATTACACACTTTGAACAAGGTGGTCTCGACCTGGAAAGAGCAAAAGCCGTCATAGGAATCAGTGTAGTAGTCAGGGTCGCGAGCAAGTATAGCCTCCTGAAGACAAGACGTTTCCGGAGCAGGCAAACAATCATACGGCGTACATCGCTGTTTTGATTTCTGAATAGACGGCAAGCGCTTAGATTCTGATAAACTCCCCAGCAGACGCTTCGATTCTTTGAAGAACACGTCTGACAGAAGTCGGAGCCTAGGCATTGGGTTGAAAACATATAGATGGACCATTGATATCGAGAGGCTCCAGGCCGAGAAATGCAAAACGAGCAAGATGGTCCAGTCCTACCATCCTGAGAGGCAGCATTTTGGTGTTATATCAGTACATGAAGGGGGACATGAAGCATACACGTGTATCGAGCCATAAGAATGTGACGCGCATGTCATGTTTCTAGAACCCGATGCACGCCCTTTTCACTTGACAATCGCAACCTTCGCAGTGCGCACATGAAGGTTCCACGAGAGAGATGACCAGGGAAGTGGATTGAATGTGTATGTAGAACTGTGGGATACGGGGGTGATGTGGAATTACCACTGGTCACTCCAAAAGTTATGCCACTGCCATCTTCGATTGTCAATTCTCCGAGTCCCTGAAAATACGGAACGGTACTATTCTGGTTCGACCTCGGACCAGGTTAATACAAGTCGATTGGAGTTATAGGGTCCGTGCTAGCACTGAGGCCTGAGGCTTCGCGGTGCATTCGGCGAGGTCCAAGCGTTGACAGAACTTAAAGAGGGGAAGTAAATCAAATGATACTTAGTGTAATCGCATACCTTGTTCAACAAGCTTTCCAAGTGCATTGCGGGAGCATTGTATCCCTGCGTTCTATTCCGAATTCATGCCAAAAGATAGAGTGCTAGCGCACTGCCAGCCTGCATACCAACGGAATAAAGCGCATTGTTGATTTGCGGAATAGGAAGTGACTTATACTAGATCAAGCTAGATGGATCTTCTTTAAAGGACCGGGATGTCAAAAAGAGAGCGAGGCGTGTGTGGGTGTGGTGGAAGAGATATGTGCATACAGATCACAAAAAGATCACAAGGCCTGAGAGAATCACAACACGAGGCAGAAGGATGTTGGGCGGGCTGTTGACCACGTTCAGAGAATGCAACACACCTCAAAAGAAAGCTTACGTATCACATAGGCTCAATCCAGTCCCAGAATAAGCCGACATTATCAAGAAGAATGAATACCTAATGCGGGAATCTTCTGTCAGATATAACGTCAAGGATCAGTAACTTACGAGTTGAACTCACCATGTTTTGGATACAAGCCTTGGCTGTGCCTCGAAAACATTGTCGTATTGCTTCGTAATTGCCAACCACGGCCCGGAAATAAGATAGATAATGAGTTGGGTACTTATTAAGTACTAGAGAAGACGTGTGATGAGACAGGGAAAGTTATATCAAGGGAGGCACTCACAAGGGGTATCGCATAACAGAGGAAAGTAACAGCGCGGTATTCAAGACCCCCAACCTGATCGATTTGTTCATCCGATAATGACTGAGTCCTCAAATTAGAGTTTCTGCCAGCAATAATGGGATTTTCATTTTCGGTGTTTCCAACTTCCACAGGAATTGCCGTTTGTATTGTCATTGATCGTTCGACTTTGAGGTACGTCTTTGGCGCAATACGTCTCGTAAGCGCCTTAATGATATCAATGACACCAGGGAATCCTCCCTGGCCTTGATATTTGGGTTCAATCCCTTCTACGCGCGAGGAGAAAGGATGGGATCCCATGCTGATCATAGTCATTCCCCGTGTTGGTGCCCCCGAAGCTGAAGGAGCTATATTTCGATCAGGATATGCGGAAGTGTAATTATTACATTGGGACCTACCAAGGAAGCTGTATCCTCGTCGACGCTGCCGAAAATTATTTGTGTGCATGGATGAGTGGCTCGGGCTCACTGTGTCTGCCCAACCAATGTTCGGCGACAAAGTGGAAGTAGGAGGCAGTTCTTCCTGAACGCTTTTTGGTGAAGAGTTTAATGGTTGTTCATGGAAGAAATTAGGGCCCTCGTCAACATCGTTCTCCCTCTGCTTTGATAATATTGTTACACCTCTCGAAGGATTTGGAGTCGGTCCAGGGGTCGGCTTGATAAGCTCAATATTGGGAGGCTGTCCAACAGGACGAGGATCATGCGGGGATGAAATGATTGCAGCCAGAACTTGGCTTCGTGTTTTACCATTCAACAGTCGATCCAAATCTCTTTGCTTTTTCTTCCAATAAGCGTCAGTGCATTCAGTGAGAATATAGTACCTGCGCAATTTCATGAGAAGTCCGGACACAAGAGTGTATGTAACCCACCGTCGAATGAGGATCATCAACCAAGAAGTTGTTGTTGGGGTTCCCTAGGCATATACATATCAGCCAATTACACCGCCCTACAAGCATTACTCACAATCAACATGAGGACATATAAAATCGCTTGTTGAAAGCCCGTAAGCGTCGACAGATTGACTGTAGCGAGCCCTGTGCCAGTCATGGCCGAATAACACAGAAACAGAGCATCTAGATAGGGAATGTGGTATCGTCCGTTGCAGCCATAGAAGACCCCAGAGAAAAACAAGGGGAAGAAGATGAAGGAGAAGACGTGGATCCTAAAGAATGTGCTCTGTTCAAAAATCCAATGCCCCGCTTGCGCCAATCTTTGCTTCAAACTATCCATAATTTCCAAGGGCCAGCCACGAACTCGCTCAAACTCCTCAGATCCCTGTTCATCATGTTGGTTTTCGGCAGGCGTCGACGCCATAACTGGGTATTTTCTAGGTTCTAGTTCCTGCTAGCACGCGTGAAACTGGTGTTGGCCGTGTTGGTGGGGTGAAGGCAACCGTGACGCAGGGTTCAATTGCCCCCGTTGGCACGTATTGATTTGATTGAATGGTGGCGGTGCCAGATACAGCGTGAATTGGTTGTTGGAGGTCGAGGCCACTCTCCTGCATGCATTGTGCATGATACATTCGAGTTACTCGATGACTAAATGCAGCCGAAGGAACCGTTGGGACTCTTCGTGGTTCTTCCTGTCGATCAATGTCATCTTGAGAAAAAGGTGAGAACGTATCCGTGCCAAGATGTAGCCAGGACGAAGTTTTTTTGTGAAAAACCAGGAGAGATGGCAGAGCATGCTCCTGACCCTATCGTCCATGATTTATATTGTAGTCGACCTGTCCACAGACGAGCAAAAAAGCCTCCGCCAAAGGAAAGAAATGATGATCGTGGCTGTGCGTGTTGCTTACATAACAACAAGGATGATGGTCGTGCGATGGTTGCTGCAAAGGCCCAGAACGGTGTTGGACGGCTGCCTATACACTTGGCTCGTCAACACTTCCAAATTTTATCCCTTCCTTTTTACATCCATCCTCCTTGGGCGCCTTTTCTACTTTTCTATTTACTTTCCGCAGGTCTGTTCCCGCGGTGGTATTCAAAACTGCGCCTGACTAACGCCAAGCCCTCCTCTCCTCTTTAAACTGTCTCGGAATTACCCCGAATCCAGGCTGTGCTTGCAAGCTACTTGCTTCTACCATGAAGGCTTTTTCTCAAATTTCTTCGCTGGTCGTTTTATTTCTTCTGTCATGTTCGCTAGAGTTGGTACAAGGTAATGATCTCTTAACCTTTTCCTCCATTTTGAAAATCTGACTTCTCTGATCAACGCATAGCCCATAGTGTTCCTGCTCGACCGTTGAAGCGTTTTGGTCATCCATCTACACTTGCGCTAGAAATATTACCCAGACAGGAGCCTCGATTCTCATCAAGCAATCCCTTCCACAAGCGCTCTCCGCCTTCTCCAAATACTCTTCGCCACGATGATACTTTCCGCCTCACGATCTCTGCTTTTGACGAAACATACTATTTGCATCTACGCCCCAATGATCACCTCATACACCCCGCAGCACGCATTAATTACTATGAGACTACACCTGATGGACGCTCTTACATCTCCCACTTCAAACCTTTGCTTCGTGAATCCGTCAAGGCCTACTGGGGCGAAGTAATCCATGTCAGCCATACTGATGCTCGCATGCGTGAAGATTCTGCGGGCGTTGTGCCGATGCCTCACCCCGCTGACCTAGGCTGGGTTCGCATCATGGTCCATCATCAAGGTGACATGGCACGAGGTATCCCACCCGAGTTTGATGGCGCCTTCTCCGTCAACGGGGTGGTCCACCACATTATGACCAAGGATAACTATCTGCGTACAAAGACTGAACTCGATCCTGACTTCGCAGAGCCTCTCGATGACCTAGACTCTTCCCTTATCATTTGGCGGGAATCCGATGTCATGACTGCGGAAGAGGAACGTGTTGCCAAGCGGGACTCATCATACCCTGCACCTTCTCACAAATCAAGCGCCCAGTCCTGCGGCCATGATCGGCTCAGCGTCAATACCGAAAACCCAATCCTACTTCGTAAATCAACAGGCTCGGATTCTTGGCTTCGCACCAGCCTTGGTGGCCTCTTTCAAAACGAAACGCTATACGCTCGAGACGATGTCGGCGCTGGAAGTGGTGGCATGGGCACCAAGTAAGCTAATTTTGTTCAGCGCCAGATGATTATCCTTACATAAACTACTATTGTTTCATCGACAATATCGGGTCGCCTGACGGTTGCCCCATGACACAGAAAGTGGTATGCTGACCACGAGTGCTCTTCTTTTTTGTGCCAGTATTCATATTTTATTAGCTGTTCATGGGTGTAGCTGCCGACTGCAACTACGTCACCAAATACGGTTCACAGGATAACGCCACTAAGCAGATTCTCACAAACTGGAACTCTGCCAGCAGCTTATACAAGGTCAGAATTCTAGTATTCTGTTCCCGAACTATCTATTCACTTGGTCATTCAGTCTACATTCAATGTTAGCCTTGGGATTGTTGAACTTCAAGTGCAAAGCCCGACGTATGTTGTATCTTCGTTCTCTCTTAACTTGCGAAACTATATAACGCGATTCAAGGTGTCCTGAGACCACTGACCCAGCCCGACCATGGAATATCCCGTGCAGTGGCGCAGAATTAGACACGCGTCTTTCCCTTTTTTCTCAATGGAGAGGCGACAAGGGACCGGACGGAACTGGTCTTTGGCACCTCATGAGTGGATGCCCTACTGGATCCGAAGTTGGCATCGCATGGCTTGCGACTTTGTAAGTCATCCTATCATAAACTTTTGACTGTCCCTCAACATGTATATAGGTGCCAACAAGATGCAACTGGAAATGCTCCATCAGTGGTCTCTGGTACGGCCGTTTCGACTGCTGGACGAACAGAATGGCAAGTCGTAGCTCACGAAACTGGCCACAACTTCGGTGCTATCGTATGTGATTTTGATTCCATTGCAACGCACAGCCTCTGACGCCACAATCATCAAATGTACCTACAGCATGACGTAAGTTTTCTCGGTCCATATTCGTTCACCATTACTAAGATATACGTTAAAGTGTGCAGACAATTGTACATCGTCTTCCGCGTGCTGCCCATTGAGTGGTACTGGCCAATGCAATGCGAACGCCCAGTTTATCATGAGTCCCGTTGCCCAGTCCGGAGAGAAAAACTTTTCGCCGTGCAGTTTAGGAAATATTTGTGCGCCAACTTCGTCATGGTATCCGTTGCACTGTTGACTGTTGACTTCTTTAGGTTCGCTCATGAAGGGCGTTTCTGGAGGACGCACCAACACTACATGCCTAGTTGATCCAGATCCATCGCGACAAACTATCTCACTCCAGATGTGTGGTAATGGTATTGTAGAGAAAGGCGAAGACTGCGATCCTGGGAATGGCGTGGAGTCCGCTTGCTGTGATTCGGCTACTTGCAAGTTCAAGAATAACGCTGTATGTGACCCGGAGAGTAGCGCTTGCTGTACAGCGCAATGCAGCTTCGCACCGGCTACACAAATCTGCCGCCCTTCCCGTGACTCTTTGTGCGATGCCGCCGAGACCTGCACTGGAAACTCTTCGTCTTGTCCGACGGATATATTCACTCCCAACGGTACAGTCATTACCCATTTTTTGTACCATGACACTGAACCACTTCTCTCTAAACAGGTCAGAGTTGTGGCACAGGTGATCTCAAATGCGCGAGCGGACAATGTACCTCAGTTGCCCGTATGTCCAATCATATATTGCCCATGTTGTGTTCCTCATATATTCATCCCACAAGAACAATGTCAGACCGTTGGTGCGTCAATGGGGCTCAAAGAGGCATGAGACAGGCATATCAGTCGATATCGAAACGCGCAAACATCGGAAAGAAGATCATGATCTTGGCATGAAAAACAGGCATAACATAAAAGCTGATGAAAAAAGCCAGGCCCTTTCTTGGGACATCACATCACACATGTGGCAGCACAGATGGAATTCATTGCATGACGGTGGCACTTCGCGAAGCCCTCTCTGGATCAAAGATCCAAAGATACCGCAGTTCGTGCGGCGTGTGGAAATGCGCGTATCCTGTGACTCGGTGCAAACCTGCCAGCCTGCCAGTGAGAAGGTGTAAAATAAACCTGTGCACCACAAAGTAAAAATAACTTAGATGCCATGATCAGGTGAGCCACCACTAGGCGAGTCAAGCTAGACACAGGCGGGAGGGAAGGTGGGTAGATCCTCGCATGACGATGACAGCCTAAGGGAAGGGAACTCCATAAAAGAAAAAAAGACAAATGCATCGCCAGACCTGATGCTTTCATATCGCTTGGTTCCTGTAGGAGGCGACGTTCATTTTCGAGGAGCTTGGATATTGATATCGATCTCGTTGGCGAACGTTTTGGGAACACATACCGCTTTAACTGCTTAACTTCCGGGGAACGCACGGCAGCGATTTGAACAGAGTTCATCCTGCAATTCCAATCAGAAAGTCGGGCTCACTCCTCCTAAATGGAGCGGGTTAATTCAAGCCAAACTGGGGAATTACCGGCCAGAATATGGGCTTTTTGAACACCGGGCATAAAATTGTGCTTTGTTGATGGATTTGCATACACATGGACTAGCGCCTCAAGGAACAGCTCTGGGCCGTAACAGGCGAACCGTTAAATCCGATGGGAAGAGTTCTTCGAACTGTTGTGGACCATGTGATAAGAGAGTTATGAGATGGAGATGCAGTAAACGCTGGATTGGGGAAGAACGAGAGATATACTTAAGACGCTAGGCAAGATATGTGCAAATGCTTCTCGCGCAAGTAGCCACAGCTTGCCAATACATAAGTATTATATATCAGCGATCCACGACTGACGTTGTATGTTTTAGGTTATGTCTCCGACTTGGGACGCTTCTCTAGAATACCATCGACGATGCCGAAATCCATTGCTTCCTGCGCTGATTAAATGGTCAATACACTTCTTCTCGACAGGCAAGGGAGTACTACAACACACCAGTCATGTAATAGTCTCGTTCAAGCGCTTGCTCTAGTACAATGCCAAATCGGTCCTGGTCAGAGCCATAAAAATTTGCACCAACGCCATACTACATACCAAATCGTGCGAGCCCATCGGCTTCAGATTCTCCCTCTTTGGCGCAGTGCCGTTGGTATATGCCTGTCAGGAGTTGCCTGACACGGAGGATCTCACGGGCGTGAATTGCGATGTCCGAAGCCTGGCCCGAGGCACCACCAGATGGTTCTATGTTAAGAATGACGTGGGTCGTCATGTTATCGGCATGGGAGAATATGACAAGCGTACGGTGTATCATGATGCTAGCATTAGGAAGGCAATGTCGTTTTCCTTTCTCACCTGCGGCGAGAAGAAGTGATCCCATTGATGCAGCCATTCCGAGGCTGTAAGTATGGATTGGAGATGAGACATACTGGCCAATAAGAGTGAGTGATTGATCCAAGGGATGGCATTTCTGTAATATGGTACCTGCATCTGAAAAAAAAATTAACCGTATATAGTCAAGAGGATTGTTCGTGAGCTTACTGTGTCATATATTGCCAACCCGGCTGTTACGCTTCCACCTGGTGAATTGATATAGAGGTGTATGGGTTTTGATGTCTCTTCAGCTTCCAGAAAGAGAAGTTGGGCGACAATTAGGGTAGAGTCTGTGTCGCGTATCTACAAATGGCTTGGGTTGGCATACCAATGACTGGTACAATACACGAAGCTTACTGGACCGTGAAGCATGATGACACGCTCTCTAAGGAGTCGTGAAAATATATCGTATGACCTTTCTCCTCTACCCTACCAGAAGAGCATGAGTCCTGGCAAGCGCAACACAGATATGAGAAAGTTAACTGTTTGCTCAATGACAATTGGTACAAGGTTTGCTGAAGGTGGAACGGTCCATTGATCCTGTATCTCTTTCAACGATTGGCCTGCTAATGGATGAAAGCGGCGGGAAGATATGCGCGCTGTATGAGCTCGTAGTGTAGGTCGGAGGGCCGAGCGGAGGAGAGAGGCAGTCATTGTGTGATGTTTGTAGGAAACGAAATTTCGAAATCAAACGCGTCAACAAGTCACAACCAAACTTTTGTCGACGGCCACCACGATGAATAAAACCCGCTCCCCTAGAAGCACTGAAGCCCCCATGGACTACGAGTGGACTAATCGTACTTCTATAAAGCCCTCTTGGTCACAGGCTGCCATTTCTGAGGATCAGTCAACATCCCGGAAACGTATGTTCTCTATGTTCGTATTTTACAAACCATTCAACTGTCAACGCAGGCCCTCATGACGAAGTAAATCCTCCTCTGACACCATTTAGTCAACCGCGTGCCCCCTTCTTTGGTTCTAATCAAAATGTACCGTTCATATTCAATCAGAACGCGACTCCAAGGACTACGAACCCTCCTCCATGGCAGCCCCCACCACACTTCTCACCGGAAAAAGCGTTCCCAAATGCACCAGAGCCAAAAGATGTAGACATGTCCGAGGCTAGTCCCAACAAGGGAGATGAACAGGCCAAACCCGAGAACGGTCGGGCGATGGCAGTTGGGGGCCTACGACGCGTCTACAACGCAAGGAGAAAAACGCAAAATCTTCGAATGACGCGGAGAATAAGTCAAGAATCGGGGGATGAGGATGTTTCTGACAGCGATGAGGAGGCAGATGCGATTGTACAGAACACATCCAACCATTACACTCTTAACATGCCGGCCACGCCCCCTCCTCAGTCTGATTTACCGTACATCCTATTGGGGTCAGTTCTTTATATACATTTTATTGCAGACCTGAAGCTGACACCGCCTTGATAGATATTTGCAGTTTCTGTTCAACCTATCACTTATTCTGTTATTCCTCTACTTGGTCATTCAATTCATTCTTACCGTCCAAAGAGACGTGGAACAACGCATATCAGAACATTCCATGGGTAAGTCACACTCGGTTGAATCACTAAAACCCAGGCTGACTGATTCTTTCTTCAATCACCACTTGTTCAATTTTCGATGTCATCCGATTCTCGTTCCCGCAAATCTCTTGTCAACAACTAGACATAGTCCAAGAAATTACAATCTGCGCACTTCAGCACAAGACGAACCTTTGCGATCGTAATATGGTTCCAGCCATGGCGCAGCAATGCGAGAACTGGAAAACTTGTATGAACCGTGATCCAGCGATCATTGGGCGCGCCAAAGTCGGTGCCGAGATGATTGCAGAGGTAGTGAATGGATTTGTTGAACCAATTAGCTGGAAGGCCCTGGTAAGAGCTCATCGACCTCCTTTCTCAAACGAACTCTGCTCACATGCCCTCCGTTGCTTCCTCGTCATTTCTCCATTTTGACGTGCCTCATGGTTCACCTGGTGTAGGCTTTTACCCTTACCTCTTTGGCATTCTTGACTCTCTTCATCAATTCTCTCCTGTCCCTCTTCCGAGCAAGGCAACAACCAGTAGCACCCCCGGCACCTTCGCATCCGTTGCAAGTGCAGCCTACCCTCCCATACCCTCCGCACTTTGGTCCAGGTTCGGGATACCTCTCTTCCGCACCGACGCCTGGATGGGGCCGTGCAGGAGCACGGAACAAGATCACAATGCCCCATGATGAAGGCCTTCACACACCCACAAGGCGGCGGCGGCGTATCGAAGGCGGTGCTTCCTTGCACGTCAAATAGAATAAACTTTCAATCTTTGGGGGGTAAAAATCACCCACGGCCTTACGGTATTCTGGAATCCAATCTGCTGGCCCAGCAGCCCTATCTCTTCTGAGCATTTACATATCATTATCATGCCATTTCCCATCCAGTACATTCAATTACACACATACATAAACCCACGATGCATACCACCCATTACGAGTCATATACTGCTGAGGATACATGGTTAATTTTATACCTGGTCACACGATACTTTTCCAGAACTTAGTAGATCTGGATGTCATCTTTATCGTATCCATTTGTCAAAAGTACCTGCATTCATGTGAGCCATATGAGCCCAAGAGCAAACTTCGCTCAAGTACCCTTGTCCACGCCACAGGTCCACGAGACCTGCGTTCACACATTTGCGGCCTCATCGATCCAATTTTTCATATGCCAGTCAGTCCATAATTACTCATACATACATCATGTACGCATTTACACGTTCAGCTTTTCATCTGCTTCAATGTCCTCTCCGCGAGCCGATTACAGGTTAATTTCTAGCCTGTTGCTGAACACTCTACAACATAATACTCCCAGGATGGCCTGTCGACGGCTACATAGTTGTTGAGGTCCT
>JABAJT010009783.1:0-21962 GCA_018850275.1 Tephrocybe sp. 9174TJB
CCGTGCGTTGCCTTGATTTGACTGGCACGAATAAATATTCCATACCCTGCCTTGCAGCTAAAGTAAGCTACGCCTTGAACCGTGCCGTCGTTCTTTCCATTGGGCTCATACAGTTCTACGCCCACCCATTTTCCTTTCGAGAAGGATGTTACACCAGAATATCGGACCACGCCTTTGCCTTGCGATGTGGTAACAATGGTGCCCAGTGCTGGCCCATCCGCGGGGTCCATAGTCGATCTTGGCAACGAGCTTAAAGGCTGGTGGGCGATAGTACGACCTTATGCGGTCGCCGAGGCGCACCTGCGCCTGTGCAAAGAGCAAGAAAGTAAGAATGTGAAGGCTGGCGTTGAAGCGTTTGATGTGACCGGAAATGGTTTCGGCGCTTACACCGTGATTACACAAAGTCGGACTCTGGAAACGCGGCTTTGTCGTCTGCCTCAAGGTCTGGCGCAACCTCCTTATCCTGGCATTCATTTCTGGCCTCCGTGGAGCCATCTCTTGAGCACAAGGTATGTTATTTCCTCTGCAGAAATCGGCTATTTGTCATGGGACCCACCAAGGCCTGCTACAAGTAAACAAGTCTCAACGTTCAACCTTCATCCGCTACTAGGGTCAGTCAGGGTTCGGGAGGATGTACGCAGAATCGGCGCAGGCGCAGCATCCACCGCGCCGTAATGGCCATCTTTTCACGACTGGTGCGTTATATCGTTTTTACAGAGGTTTGCGTATGCTCATGTGAGCAGGCAATTCGTGGAGCAATAGTTCGCGTTCACGAAACGGGCGAAGCACACCCTCAGAAACCGACCGCGACCGTGGCTCTACATCCAGATCAGATCACTCTAAAGCTCGCGAATCCAGCCCCGACGGTCGTATGGGAGGTTCGGTTGCAACCCTGCCAGATGCGACGCCGTCCATACCTTACTGGTCTGCTAAGCGTCATCTCACTTGCGGAAACCCTACTCCTGACCCTCCCTGGTCATCGAAACCCATCCCCTGGCGTGGGTCGCCTCCAGGAAGGATTAGGACGGCGCATGCAGCGCTGGTGCTATGTCTCAATATCGATGTTGATCCGCCAGATATTATCAAGACCAACCCGTGTGCTGTCCTCGAGTGCTGGGTCGACCCACATACCATGCCTTCGCACAAGGCGCTGGAGGCTATCGGTTCGAACCTGCATCACCAATTCGAGGGGCTTTCAGCGAAAGTGGGCTACAAGCCTATTCTTGACCCTTCTCAGGACGATCTCAAGCGCTTTTGTCAAACTTCCCGCCGGCAGGCTAAAGAAGAAGCTGTATTATTCTATTATAACGGACATGGGGTGCCGAAGCCTACTGCTAGTGGTGAATTGTGGTGTTTCAACCGTGATTACACACAGTATATCCCTGTGTCGCTTCAGGAGCTCCAAGGCTGGCTGGGCTCACCATGTGTATACATATGGGACTGCTCCGCTGCCGGGCACCTCCTTAACAACTTCAACCTCTTTGCAGAACGGCGCGATCATGAAGTCAACATGATGCATGGTGGATACGCAGAAGGAACTCAGCCCTTGATGAACAGCATTCAACTCGCTGCCTGTGCGGCAAATGAGCAGCTTCCTTCGTGCCCCGAACTACCGGCTGACGTGTTTACATCATGCCTTACATCTCCCATCGACATCGCTCTACGACACTACCTTATGACACACCAACTCCCCAACCTTGTTACTGCAGACATGGTTCTTCAAGTCCCCGGCGATTTAAAAGATCGACGCACACCTTTAGGCGAACTCAATTGGATATTCACCGCCATCACGGATACAATTGCCTGGACAACATTCTCTCGCGAGATATTCACTCGTCTGTATAGATGCGACCTCCTCATAGCCTCGCTGTTCCGGAACTTCCTCCTCGCTGAACGTATAATGAAAGATCACCACTGCACACCCCATACTTACCCCTCTCTCCCCCCAACAAACACACACCCTCTCTGGGCGACCTGGGATCTCGCAGTTGATACTTGCCTCCGGCAACTTCCCGATCTTTTAGCGAAATCAGGACCCAACCTCGACGTGGTGGGTGCCCCGACGCCACAAACGCAAACAGTAGGCGCGAGACCCGGCCGTGTGGGGACCCGTCAGCCTGCACCGCCGAAGAATGGGGAACAAGCATACCAGTATGTTCGGAACAGGTTCTTCGCAGATCAACTCACTGCGTTCGAGGTATGGATCTCCCGTGGTGGGTCTGCGTTGACGAAGAAGGGGCCCATGTCACTTCCGCCTGCAGGGGATAGGTACTCTGGCTCTCCGGAAACAGTATCCCAGCAAGGCGGGGTCGACCAGCACCTGGTGCCACGTAAACCCCCCGACCAGCTCCCCATCGTGCTCCAAGTGTTGTTATCCCAACCACACCGTCTCCGTGCGCTCATTCTCCTGTCCCAATTTGTCGACCTTGGTCCATGGGCAGTTCATCTCGTACTGACGATAGGCATCTTTCCATACATATCCAAACTCCTGCAGGCTCCGAGCCTCGATCTTCGCCCCGTTCTTATCTTCATATGGGCACGCATCCTCGCCGTAGACTCGACCGTTCAAGTGGACCTAATCAATACACAGGGATACAGATACTTCGCTGGTGTGCTCGGTGCGCCAAACGATAATGCGCTTCCAAATAGCTCAGAACACAAGGCGATGTGCTCATTCATTCTTGCTGCGATATCGCGTGATTATCCTCTTGGTCAACAAGCGTGCTGGAGCGAGCGAGTGTTCGATAATTGCTATGAGCGCTTGGAAGAGCCTGATTTCCTTCTGAGGCAGTGGACTGCGTTGTGCATTGCTCAGATGTGGGACGCGAATGACGAGATTAAAGTCTATGGCGTTGATCGTGGTACCCAGGACAAACTTATTGCTTTACTCTCAGATGACGCGACGGAAGTGCGTGCGGCGGCTCTCTATGCGCTCGGAACCTTCCTTGGTGCCAGTGGATCAGAGTTCCCCGATCGACAAGGCGGTGGAGGGACGGGGACAATGGACCACCTCGATGAGCGTGTTCACTTTAAAATGGAGGTTGCTGTAGTGACGGGCGCAATGCTCGCGATCAAAGATGATGCCTCTCCAATGTGCAGGAAGGAGCTCCTCGTCGTGATCAGTTGTCTGGTGAAGGAATGGAGAGGGTACTTTGTTGTCTGCGCGTGGTTGTACTGGGAGGAAGATAGGAAGTGGAGAGCAAGCACTGGTGGATCCTATTCCCATCTTCATGATGAGGATGTGACCAACCAAGCTATTAGCGAGTGGTTGGACGGATTCAATGATGACGAGATGCTGAGGGAGGAGAACCGAGTCCTCCTCTCATCATTCTTCACGATCTTCACCGTTCTGTTAGATCTCTCCGTCGACGCCTACCAGGAAGTTACCACCAATGCTCAGACGATTGTGGATTACATCATGGCACTGCTTTTGGAATCACCCTTTACCCGACTCGAATCGTCCTCTCTCAACATCCCTCCCACGGCCCCAGTTGATCGCAAAGGCTCGCCACAGATGGGTGGACCAAGATCACGCGTGCCGTCTCTACAATCCTCTGCCTCCGCCTATCTGCCTCCGCCATCTCCAGGAATTCGACCGTCTGTTTCCAGGAGTGATACGATGAACACTCTTACCAGTGGCGTTTCCAACACCATCCGACGTACTTCATCGTTTGCCAATGCACTCAAGTCATTAGCCGGCGGCATTGCTTTCCCTTCATCTGACGACGGCCGTGCATCACCTGTCACCGCCAGTGCAAGTGCCACTCTACACGACGTCTCTAGGCCGCCGTCGCCCAATTTGAACTTCGCCCAGTACACCTCTCCATACTCGCGTCCGCCTACACCTCAAGGAGCGTCCTCGTCGCGACACCCCCCTTCACCCAAGTTTTCTGCACAGGATCTGCCCGACGCTAATCACTCACCAATGGATTTCCTTCCCTGCGACGTGATGGAAGCCCTGATGGAAGAAGATATGGAGCGTCTTCGGTCTCGCCGCCGGGCGAGCGGCCATCCACGTAGACATCATAACCATGGTGGGCATCATCACCGTGACCACCATGTCTCGATACCCAGCCCCAATGGAAGCACGTTCTCTATTGATTCGAATGGTAGCAGTGTTATTCTTGGACTGGGAACTGGTACAGGCATTCGTGATGTCCTACCGCTGAAAAGTACATATTTCGATTGGTGCATGGAGTATTTCAAGGAGCCCCAGATGAGGGTACGTGTTCTGCTTTTACCCCACTCGCTGTATTGACCTACATTTTCTTTAGCAATCCGAGCCTGATGAGCCTGGCAGCCTAGCCTACAACTACCAAGTGTGGCGTCAACAGAGGAATGAGCAGATTCAATCGGAGACGTTGCATCGCAGCGCCACAGCTGGTAAAAGTTTTTTTAATCCCTTACGAAACGACGGAACCTGATTTAGAATGACAGAGGACCGCCGATGGGACAGGCCTGTTGCCACGTTCCAGGTTAATGGCCACCCTCTTAATATGGCTTTCCATTCCTATGATCAACACGTAGTGGTTGCTAATGAGACAGACATGATATCGTTCGTTTACAATTTTCCCTTCCGCTCTTAACCTTGTCTGATCATCTTGTAGCGTTTGGGATTGGTCACAGAGGAAGCGTCTCAACTATTTCTGCAATGGTAATCCTAAGGGCACTAGTATAACTTCTCTCCATATTATAAATGAAGATGTTGGTGGTATTATTGTCACTGCCTCTGGTAAGAGCTTGTGTATTTTTGTTTTGTACTGGCATACTCAATGGGATAAATTCAGCCGAGGGTACCATTCGACTTTATCGAAACTACGATCCGACCTTGGAGCAAGGCCCAATTCAGATGGTCAGCGCTTTCCGTGGTCTCAACGAGATTATCCAACTGCGTCAAGGAAGTGGTGTCATCACTGATTGGAAGCAATCATCTGGCCATTTACTAGTTGGTGGTGATTCTCGAATCATTAGAAGCTGGGATGCACAGACAGAGACCCCTGGCATGGTGTGTCCGATATTTTCAACTCGACGAGGGCTCCCATGCTGACCGTACATGCTCGTAGGATTTGGATACTGGTTCCTCCAGCCCAGTTACGGCCATCGTCTCGGACAGCCTGTCTGATCAAACCTTCATTGCTAGCTTTGCAGATGGTGGTGTGAAAGTCTTCGATCGGCGCTTGGAGGAGGAGGATGCAATTGTTAGACAGTACTCTGAACATACAACTTGGGTTCAAAATGTACGATGGCACCCCACTGCCAGGGGTCAGCTACTCTCAGCCAGGTGCGCGTGAAATGCCACTGACTGATTCTCCTTTATTTCTGATGATCTTTAATCCAGTTTGGATGGACAAGTCAAGTTATGGGACGTTCGTGGCTCCGATTCTGCAGTGACTACCATCGACCTTTTACCGGACGGTCTTTCTGCCTTCGATGTTCACTCTGCTTCTGCTGTATTTGGAACGTCAGTATTTTTCTGTCTTGTTTTCACGCCTCATTGTTGACAATTTCGCAGTACTTCTGCAATCAATCCTTCTCATTGGAGATCCCAGAGGACAGTTGTTCGGTCCATGTCGCGTGGGCGGACATTATCGGACTATTATGTTTCTACTGGGCTTTCGATACCCCCATCCCGATCCCTTCCTTCGCCTTATATTCCTCGTTCAAGTTCGTTTGTTTTCCATCCCACTGAAATGTTGTACGGCATGGGCGAGCCCGATGGCACAGGTGAATATATCTATCTCCTTCTAGTGATATCAGAACGCTAACGATGTTTCTTAGTCCGAATTATGGGCTGCAAACTATAAAAAAGGACTGCTCTGTAATGGTATATATGCGTCATCTTGCTGTGGTATATCGAAGTGTAGATCGTTAGATTTGGGTCTACTAATTGTTTAAAATGTTAATCGTTAATTACATAAAATTCTCTTTCTGTCGTGTTTTTTATTCCGTCTGATGTCAAACAGTCATCAACCTATCTCCGAGTTCCGATTCCGGACCTCGACCACTGCATATTTTATGAGGTTTTGGCATTCTCTCAAAACGATGCTGCGGCGTGCTTCATCTTCGCCCGAACCTCGAGCTGCAAAAAAACAAAAACTTGACCATCTCACACCCGAAGATTTCAAAAATGGCATATTTCTTGCGCCCATGGTCCGTTCTGGTGCCTGTACGTGCAGGCTTTGTTTGACGCCTGAGCTGTTCGTCTGATTTCTTCTTTTCAGTACCGACCAGGTTATTCGCTCTGAAGCATGGCGCAACACTGGTCTGGGGTCCCGAAATGGTTGATAAAGCAATTCTTCACGCTGAACGAGTGGTAGATCGTCAGTATGACTCCATCCCAGTCTTTTCCCTCGGTTCTCATCACTTTTCTTATTCAGCGGTAACTGGCGTTATCTCGTATAATGGAAAGTCCAGAGCAATGTTCACAACACATCCGATTGAAAAACCATACCTCATATACCAAATTGGCTCGTCTGACCCCGAACTGGCCGTTCAGGCAGCCAAAACTGTCATGCAGGACGTATCCGGGATCGACCTCAATTGTGGATGTCCAAAACCATTCTCTACACATTCTGGAATGGGTGCTGCTCTTTTGACGAACCCCGACCTGTTGTGTTCAATACTCGTCGCCTTACGAGCTGCGATGCCACCAGAGATCACGGTTTCGGCAAAGATTCGACTGCTACCTTCGCAGGAAGATACTCTCAAACTCGTGGAACGCATTGTTAATACAGGAATAAGTGCATTGACGGTACACTGCAGGACAAGGAATATGAGGGATAAAGACCGAGCTACTATCGAACGTCTGCGGGAAATAGTTGACTTTGTGGAGGGTATGGGAAAAGGAATTGCAGTCATTGAAAACGGTGATTGTCTTGGATGGAACGACGTTCAGCGTGTACGCAGTGTAACAGGTATTTATTTTCGTTTGGTATATCTCTAAGGCGCCTGAACGTTCGGCCCTAGGCGCCCACTCTGTGATGATTGCTCGCGCAGCCGAGGCCAACCCATCATGCTTCTCACCGTCGCCTTTGGAAGATATCGAAGAGACTCTTGTGCCATCATATCTTCGTCTTGTATGTATACGCTCCGTCTCTCTTCGACCTGGCTCATCAATTTAACAGTCTAAATACCTGGATCATAATTGGCCTCTGACGAAATTTTGTGTTGCCCAGTTCAAAGCTCAGCATGTCAAGGTCAAAAAGGCCAACGCCGTCGCAATGCGTCAGACACTCGCTCAATCCAAAGGATTCGACGGAATGGAAGACGTAGCGAAGGGTTGGACTGGAAAAGAAGAATTCGATGAGATTGTACGAGCGATAGAGGCAAACCCACCTCGTGCACATCGTCTGCTTCCGGTTCCTCCTCCCGCAACGCCAAAAGAGGAGCAAGAACCTGAGATCACTCCTCCTGGCACTCAGAATCCCGAACCTCCCGGGTCTGGTGCACCTCTCTTGCCAAGTAATCTTCGGCATGTCATACCTCCAATGGTGAGCGGACGAGACGCCACGACACCCACTCCTGGTGCCGGTATAACAATGGCCGCCCCGTAACCCTGTCACCCACCTCTGTACCATTCACGACCCCACAGAAGCTCCCGCTACATCCCATAGTAATTAGATTGGTTATATCGCAAGACGATATTCATTTCTTTGTTGTACATGTGAAGATTTATATACACAGCTTGCTAATTCAATGCCTTC
The DNA here is from genome assembly GCA_018850275.1 of Tephrocybe sp. 9174TJB. Taxonomy (NCBI): domain Eukaryota; kingdom Fungi; phylum Basidiomycota; class Agaricomycetes; order Agaricales; family Lyophyllaceae; genus Tephrocybe; species Tephrocybe sp. 9174TJB. The sequence goes on from JABAJT010009783.1 coordinate 7,704, forward strand.
GAGCTACTCAGCATCTTCAATATCAACCAGCTCCCTACCCTCTTCGACCATCTCTCCATTCTTGCACCCAATGGCTTTGACAATTCCAGCGACATTGGCTCGCAGAACTGTCTCAGTCTTCATACTCTCCAACACGACGACGGCCTGACCTGCCTCAACACGATCCCCAAGTTTGACTTTCACCTCTACTACCAAGCTAGGCATAGGTGCCTTCAGCGCGCCCTTCGCAGCACTCAACACATCTCCTCCAAGAGAGAGTAACCAGTTTGGCGTGGAAACTACCAGAGTAGTTTTACGTCCTCCAGTGAACAAATGTAAGCGTTCCATGGTATTTGGGTTAGTGGAGACTGGAACATTGGGAGGTGGAAGCTGTGAGACGATAGTCGTGTTCAATGACTCCGAATCAATCGTTGTCGACAGAGAGGTTGGCGAAGATAAATATGCTGGCACTGAGGGGAAAGTTGTACTGCCTGCAGAAGTATTTACAGTGATGTTGAAGTGTCCAGGTGAAACTGACACAACGTGGACTGTAACAGGATCTTTCATAGTTGTATCCGTTTGTAGGGCTATGGTTCGTTCGTACATGTCGCCACCAAAACGGCGTGAAGAGAGGGATGTCCAAGGTGAAGCGTTGGTTGCTGTTGCTGGAGTTGTATGGTCGCGGAGAGCAATGAATAGAGCGGCCTGTGCCAGGAGCTCAGGCTTCGGTTCTTCTATGGCAGGGAACAGCTCGTTGAAATGTTTCTACAAATCAGAGTCAGTTGCGTACAAGACCTCTACTTATCATGCGTCCGTACCGGAATAAAACCAGTCTCCAGCTCTGCATTAATGAAAGAATGATTGCCAGCCAAGGTCTGTAAGAATTCAACATTTGTCGACACTCCAATAACATGATACTCCGACAAAGCCTTGCGAAGCATTCTCAATGCCTCCGTCCTATCCTTTCCATGAACCACGACTTTAGCAATCATAGGATCGTAGAAGACCCCGATTTGAGAGCCCTGTGTGAAACCTTGTTCGATACGCAGTGACGGATTGATCACTATAGAGTCATGAGTGGTAAGCGAAGGTTGGAGATCAGACAAATGTGCTGGCTTGTCAGTGACTGGAGAGAATTCGGGCGCGAAAATGTGTGTTGGTGATGGGGTCGACAAGTAGAGCAGAGGGCCGGAATCAGGGAGGAAGTTATTCCTTGGGTTTTCAGCATATATCCGGGCTTCGAAAGCATGTCCGACGAGAGGTATTGAGGCTTGAGGAAGGGGGAGTGTATTACCCGCTGCTACCTAATCCAGTGTATCGGTTTTTGAAAAAAGGTTAAGTCCATTTTTATGGTTACTGACCTGTAATTGCCAATCTACCAGATCTAAACCTGTTATCATTTCAGTCACTGGATGTTCTACTTGAAGACGAGTGTTCCTATCTCAGGTTTAGTTTCGTGCGTACGGACAGCCCGTGGACGACGATACTTACATTTCCATGAAGTAAAATTTGTCTGTGTCATTGTCGAATATGAATTCAACGGTTCCAGCTCCAACATAGTTCACCGCTTTCGCCGCAGCGATGGCTTTGGAGCTCAGATCAGCTCGAAGATCATCAGAAATTCCTGGTGCAGGAGCCTGAAAGCAAAGGATCGATCAAAATCACTATCCATGCACGAGGGCCGGTCAACTTCTTACTTCTTCAATGATCTTCTGGTTCCTTCTCTGCACCGAGCAATCGCGCTCCCAAAGGCTGACCACATTTCCATGGGTATCAGCGAACACCTGAACCTCCACATGTCTAGGACGCTCGATATACTTCTCTATAAGAACGGTATCATTGCCGAAAGCCTTGAGCGATTCACGCTGGGCAGAGGAAAGTGCCTCTTGAAAAGCAGCTTCTGACGGGTCGGTGACTATCCTCATTCCCTTGCCTCCACCTCCATGTATCGCCTTGATCAACACAGGGAAGCCTACAGTCGAATCAGTCTCGTGTGATATCTGACTTGGAATGTCATTACCAATTTCTTGGGCTTGTTCAAATAAGAAAGCAGGATCTTGGTTATCTCCATGATACCCTGGAACACAAGGCACTCCGGCGGCTGGATAGGAGCATTAGTGGCTAATTAACGTGTAAAGTAGGATCCATTGATTACCTGACATGATATTCTTTGATTCGCTTCAGAAAGCTTTAATTAAAGCGACATCGAAATGTGAGATGTGTGACTTACCTCTTGGAACCCATGCTGACAATCGCACTAGCTGGTGGGCCAATGAAGACGATGCCTTCTTTTGCAAGTTTCTCAGAGAACACGGCATTCTCGCTCAAAAACCCGTATCTGTGACTCCAATCAGACAAGGTTATTTCAGTAGATAAAATATGAGTACCCTGGGTGTACGGCCTATGAAAACGTCTTTACTGAGTGACAAGATATCAAAAAGCTGGAGGTTCGTACCTGTGCACCACTCCTATGACAGACGTCTATGATCCTGTCCATACGAAGCTATTGAAGGGTTCAAGGTGTAAATATAATATTAAAAGGGGAAACGCACATAACTCTCAGCGGACTGAGCAGGGCCAATACAATAGGCTTCGTCCGCCTGAGGAACAATAAGCGCGCGTCAATCCAAGGCTTGAAGGGAGTAAATACCAATGACACATGTAATGCATCCTTATCAGCCTCACTATAAACTGCGACAGTCCTAATCCCAAGTTTCTTCGCTGTTCGGATAACTCGACATGCAATCTCTCCTCTGCAGCACATGGGTCAACATTATACGCAGTACACCGTCCAAGGAACCAACCTATTTGCAATCAATATCTTATTGAAATGAGGTTTGCGTGGTGCTGGTGTATTACCTGTAAACCATATCAGTAACGGTAGGGCAATCATTCAGACGCGTCTGTGACGATGAACTCACTACTTGATTGAGTATATGTACGTTGGAAGCCACTCAATGAGTTGTGAATTAGAGTTGTGGGTATTCTTTTCCCGGGAATAAAAGAGCCAGCTACAGTAGACACTGGTCGCGTTGGCTTTGTCCGAGCAAAACCGGAAGCAGTTGACAAGCGTGAAATGTACTGTAGTACAGAAGGTTCCCCCTTGATTATCGAGAAGTGCCGGACCGAACGGCGGGTGTAGGGCTCTCTTCAACGCCTCGACCACCAAGAGCGATTTGGTTTCCTATGCCTATAGTGTTCTCTAACAAATCCTCTCCCAACATGCGCAAATCTTGACCATCCCCTAAATGTCGAACCCCACGTTGCTGGGGAGGTACCCCAAACACAGTCTCCTCCTGCGCCTCATCTCCCAGCTGGTTATACATATCATCGTCATAGGAATCGTCGAAACCGTCATCTTCAATACTACCAGCAAACGGGTGAATAGGGGGCCGCGATGGATCAATGACATCCTCGTCGAGAGAATCGCTTGAGTGGTTAGAGCCGAAGGAGTCATCGTCATCTAAACGTCCACCAGCAGAAGCCATAAGGAATGCATGAGATGGGTGAGCAGTGTTATTGATTTCGTCCAGGTCCAGTGAGTCGTCCGAGTCAGAGCCTACACCCAAGTCGTCGTGTGGGTGAATGGGAGTGAGAGCTTCATCATGTGCAATCAAATGGGGATGATGTGAAGACGGAGAAAAGCTATTATCGACTAGCTCGTCCGTTCTGAGGGCTGTCCGTGAACGAAGGCGTAAACCTGGAGTGGAGGAAGTGGTGCCAGTACTTTGAGGCATATTCAGGCCGACTCGACGCATCATGCTCTCAAGGCTTGAATCGGCGATGCTGTCATTGGTATCGTCGTATCGGCTCTGGTACCGCGAGAACGAGGGTGGGGTAGGCATCGTACTCATCGTCGATTCAATTTGACTATTCATATAGCCATGACCTGTGGTGTTACCGCTCCTGAAAATATCTCTGACCAAATCTCTAGTAATTCTAGCGGAAGCATCCCTGGTAGGAGTCTGTCCCAACTTTAGTAGCCCAAGTTCCGCCATTGAACGTGGTGGGCGCGCAGGGGACATCATAACAGGAGGTGACATTCCTGGAGGCAGGCCATCGAAAGAATCGTCGTCCGTCTCCTGCGCTAGCGTTTCAGGTGGGCGTTTAGATGAAGTGGGCTGTCTGAAGCGGTGTGGCGTCATAGACGACGAGTCTGACAGATCGACCAAGCCATCCCATTGCGAGGGGTTCTTGTCGGGAGAAAGGAACGGATTGTACTTTTTAGGCACTGGGGTTTTAGGTTTTCCTCTATATTTGAGAGGTGAAGTGGCCGCTGAACTTGACCCTGCTGAAGAAGTGTCAATCGGATAGAGGTTGTGTCGCAGTACATTGCGCAAAAGCGGTTCCTGTGTTGCCCGCGCTTTCCCTTTCTCGCCAAAGGGTTGCTTCTCGCTTCGAGTAGGATTGGGAGTAGGTTCGTCAAGACGGATGGAAGATATCTCATCTGCTGCATGCCCAAGGATGCTGTCGTCATCCATGGCAGGTTTCTGGTTCTGTTCCTTTAGGATCAGAGGAGTATCTATTGTTTTGCTCCATGAAGGACTATCTGCGGTTTCTGCAGCTGAGGGGTCGTAAACTCGTGTGATACGTGCAGTTGCTGGAGTTGAGGAAAAGGCGCCTTGCCCAGGCATAAAAGATCCATCAGCGGACATCATGCTAGGCTCGTATGGGTGGTGCTGAGATATATCCACTTCTGAAGGTGTCGGAGCCAAAGATGGCTCTTGCACCTCTGTCGTCGTTTCCTGTTGACGAGATCCTTCGTTGACCGTCGAGTAATCATCATAGGTTGGGATCTGGATTTGAGCGGCCTGTTCATAAAACGAAGTCCAGAACTAAGAAAATGTCAGATATGCAGTATGTCGCTGGATATTCTCATCCACGCACCTTCGCCGCTTCTCGAACTGGTTCTGTTGCGACCGCATAACGTTTGAGTGATGGCAACACTTTATTTGCCAGAACGTGATGAATCTTTGCAAAATTTGCATCGATATTCTACAAATTATCAGTCAAGCGAGTCCCAATAGCATGAAATAGCACCAACTTGGAGTTTGAGAGTGATCAGTTGCTCCATCTGTTCAATTTGGTCAAGCACTGGTGCCGTCATGTCAAGCCCAGGTACATTGATAGACGCAGGATCTGGATTTGGTTGCCATCTTGGAGGGTTTTCAGGAATGGGCCTCCGTGTACTCATGGCTGTCGTTTGAGGATGATGGTGGTGGGCGGCAGGTCACTATTTGACGCGTCAGGTCACAGTAGCACGTGACAATGCTTGAACGCGAACCTAAACTGACAGTGATAGTAATACGTGCGGTAATGTTCAGTAGCATCTCTTGGGCAGAAAAGTCAGGAAATATTCAAAACGAAATTGTAATACTTTATTTACGTGACTTTCCCCGAGCTCGTTGACTTAGGTCAGTGCTATGAGCGTTCGAAGTACTTGTTCAATCTCGACTCATAAAAGACCTCGAAGTAAAAGATACATATATCCTAGATATATCCCCACAAACCGTGCTATCATTACACAAAAATCAATACAAACGTGGGTATGTTATTACAATCATGCCTTGCATTGTGTCAATACTTGAGACACGTAATCTGCGATGAGGCCATGGGTGGTGGCAGAGGGAAGTCTGACAGAAGGAATTAGGATCTGATTCCGGAATGCAGAAACAATCATCTTACCCCGGTAGCCAGTAGAAAGTAGTGTCCGGCGAGGAGCACGCGCCGACGGTAGTTGTGTCCTGGACCAGGCATGCCCCTGGACTAGTGTAGCCAAATGCCTCATATCCAGGGGTTGATCCTAAAACCCCGTTCCAGAGGGTGGAGAGATCAACGTAGGCTACATTGATTCCAAACTTGTTTTTGAGCGTTGGAATCATGGAGTAGACCGACTGCTTCCAAGCCTCTCCAGCGGGGCTGGTGGTTCCACGGCCATAGTTGTCAACTACAAGGACGTTCCTTGCGAACGTCGGAGAGGAAGAGAGCACCAGAGATTCGTACGCGATATTCTGTGCGGCAAAGTCAAGGTCTAATCATTATAATCAGCTTTGAGCATTGATGAGTGAAGGCTCTCCTCACTTCCTCCATCAACAAAATCACTAACGAAGAATGTATTAGCCAGTGTATCGGTAAGAATGGATGCATGCATACTTGATACCGAAGAAAATCGTATAAAGAGTTGTGTTGCGGTCATAACGCTTGTATTGACTAGTGAAGTAGTTGACTACAGCGGCAATGTCAGTATTGAATTGCCACATCGATATTATTTGACTGTGTACGAACCTTGCCCAAGAAGATCTGCATTTGCTGCTGGTCCAGTGAAACTCGTGGTAGGGTATTGAGCAGCGTCGACGACTGCCCCATCAGCCTAAAGGTTTTACATGCATATGAAATGAATTTACTGAAAACCTCGCAAACCACGCACTGCATAGCCATTTAAGGTCGCTCCAGCACTTTGTGCTAGACGTTCGATCCAGACAAGGCCGTTGCTGGGACGCCCGCCAGCTTTAGGGTTTGGGGGGCTTAAGACGGCTGGCTTAGCAGTGGAGCCATCACGAACACCATTGTCCGAGTAACCATCCTAGAAAACTCGTCAGTCTGAAAGCTATAGCATCCATATCAATCCATGGGCGTACCCCGAAAACAACAATATTCTTGAAGGTGCTCAGTGGTGGCAGTCCAGCATTCAGGTCCGCAACGGATCCTCCAAGGGTCCCGCATTTGGGGCTGATGGCAAGGTGAATCGGCGAACTCCGTTTCACGGTAGCAGCAGAAACGATGGCGATGATGGAAAGAGCGAATACTGCAGTCGGGAACATCGTATGAGTAGTTCTAGGCAACCCTAATACCTGCAAGGTATTTATTTTCGTTCTTCATCCTGGGCTAGGCCAATTCCAGCACTAGATTTAACCTATTGAGTACGGATGTCATGCTTGGATGACTATCAGGTGAACCTCAGAATCGGCAATACTTCACTCCGTTCTTTCTCCGGTGCGCCATTTGTGCAGATTTTCTCGCCAGTCGATCTAAAAGAGAGGGCACCAGGCCAGAAAGCCACGGCGTAGTGAATTGCGTTATATCTCACATGGTACACCAACAAAAGGCACATGGATTCGATGGATTCAGTGACCATGATATCATATTCAGATCATGACCCCAGGTCTGGAGGGTGATCACAGTCACGCTGGTCGCAGGGAACGTGTAGTTGAATCTATCAGGAAGGGGAATGGCAAAGCTGGATGCGACAGGGATAATCTGTTCTGGTAACTCGAGGGTGTTTGAAACATTGAAGAGGCCAGAAATGGGACTCAGAACTGGAGAACTGATCGAAGTAGATGTCGCAAAGCCTGTAATCGGAAAGTCTAAAAAGATTTTGGCGACGAGGTCAGTCTTGCCAGTGTTGGACACCTAATTGATCGATCGATAGTAACTTGTCAGTCAAAACTAAGTTACGCAAGTCAAATCATATGTCGAACCTTCAGGAATACCGCATTGGTCTCATTATGGTAGCTGGCCACCCAGAAGAGAGGCGCAGATTCTGGGGAAGATTCTGGGGTAGTTTTCAATACATGTGTTCCGCGGTTGACACTGAACATCTGAATGCATGGAAGATCAGTACCACGGAAAATCGAGGTGGGGTGTGTGAACAAACCTCCTGAACATAGTAAGACGTCGATTTGACAATGTGACTGGCATCGAACGTTATGATATCTGGCGTCCATTGATAGTTTCTGATGTGCTGAAGACTAGAAAAGGCGAGCATTTGACATGTCGAAGGGGCTAGAACGATGGACACCCTTACCTTGGTGCATCTAGAAGGGAAAGAGTCAGAAACCATAGGAGGGTTGCATCATCGACAAATACTCACAGGCCGAGGCAAACACGACATCGGAATTTCTCTCCATACCAGTCATGAAAGCAGCTTCGGCAGCTGCTCCTTCAAGAGTAGGGTAAGCCAGGCGACCGCTTGGAATATCTCCAAGGAGAACGAGATCGTTAGTGGAGGTCACTAGTGGCGCATTGTGAGCTCAAATCTAGAACATGGCTCAGCGGGAGCATACGGACCTGCATATTCTCCTACATTATTGCCCTCGTGTCAGCCGTGATCGCTTAAGGACAAGGTTTTCTGCGCACCAACAAAGAATTGGCTGCCATTTCTAGGATAGTTGTCGAACATGAATGCATTGGTTGTGAACCACGAGGGCGAGTTGTACTGATGGAAATCGACTGTATGACATCATGCACATCAGTATGAGCAGATCATGGAAGTTCAAAGACTTGGCTGACTCTTTTTGTATGCAGGGTCCAGTGCTGTTGAAGGAAGGGAAGTGGCGATGAACTCTAACTGGGGGAATTTTGCGCCGATGGCATCGACGAACATTTTCCAACGATAAGCAGCATAGGACTCTGGTTGGAACTGTCTTGAAGTCTAAGAATGCCGATTTTGCACACCAATTGTATCTAAACATACCTGATCCTCATTTCCACTAAGTCGAAAGTAAGCCACGAGTTACATTGAATAGATCGAAAGCTCACATTTCAATCAATCGGAGGTTGTATGGCTCAGTGCGACCTAGACTGGCGCGCAATTTACCACCTTCAGTAGTTTTTGCGTCTCCGATAACAAATTCAATCTCGTTGATAGCATCGTCAATGTACGGCTGGAGCTCATCTTCTGGAACTACTGGCCATGTGGCCAAGTCCGAGTAGTTTGCGATAGAAATTCCGGAATAAACCCCTGCATAAAGGAACACAATCAGCAGTCCCGAAAAGCCTATGTAATTGCCGATTATAACCTAGGATCGGTTCCTGTGGAGAGAATAAGTCAATGAACTACATAGGTACGAAGACCTATTTGGAGTCTCCTCACAGCTTCGAGGTCCTCAGCCCAGTTGAGGTATTCAAGAAGCCCCTGGACACTGTCAAGATGGCATTCATATGCTTTCCTTGTACACTCACGAGACCGTCGGTATTGGAATAACCTGCGTTTAAATGTCAGTTTGGAAGAGTTTGTTTTAGGAGCGGGACGAACCCCAATCTCCTACGCGGCCCGGGCGGTCCTCGAGTCTTCCGAGGCGTCAGTACAAAACCAAAACCACAAGTTGAAGAAGATGCTACCTTCCGATTGTCTCATTCCACTTCCAGCGGGTGTCAAAGCTTTGGCCCTAAAAAGGTTGAGTCCTTGACAATGTGCAAGTCAAAATAAGAGAGAAGAATCACCTCAAGATTATTACCTCCAGGGAACCTCCAAAGTGATGGTTTGGTGGCAGCCAGTGCCTCAGCCAAGTCGATACGCATACCGTTCTCTCTCCCTCTGAACGTAGGGGGGAACAACGAGAACATACCAAAGTAGATAGTCTTGCCAGCCGCAGCCTTTCCATCAACGACGACGCTGAACACATTTTCATCATTGGGCGCAGAAACTTCAGGCTGGAATTCAAAGGTGAACTTCTTCCAGTCCTTGGAGACACCTGATACGGAGGTGGTTGCGAAGGCAGTACCCTGCTTGGATTTCAGGGAAACTGTTATCTTTCCACTGAAGGAGTCGGATTTTGCGTAGAATGAACCCTTATAAGTCCATCCTTCCTGAACTTTAATGCCTATAGGGACGAAGTAATTAGCTCGAGTGACCAACATCTGCGATGAAAGAAACTAAACCCCAAAATCCAGTATTCTCAAAGCCAATCGAGCCAGTAACAACCTTGGGAATGCGAACCTGAAGACTGTTCGGAAGGGCGTCCGACACACCCTTCGTCTTAGATGTCACGGACAGGAAAGCGCCATTATACGATTGCCATGAGTTCAGTCTTAAAAATGGTCAAACGACCGCAAGTATGTTGAAAATCACGATATCACACACGCATTTTGCGTTCCCGGAATGACTGCTTGGAACGCTCGGTTTTGAAGTAACTCGGCTGAAAGGAAACAACTAAACACGATGCCAAGAGAAGGAGGAAATGTGACGCACCATAGAGGCCTCCATCTCCACTGTAATGCGAGTAAATACAAACGAGAAACAGATTTCAAGGAATAAACGATGCACCTGCGATTGATATCCTGATGAAACAGGGTGTGAGTAATGCCCTTCTACGGGAATAATTATAGATGACAGACCTCCCACATGTACCCATATAGTGTGGATGGGATGGCATGAGATAGGTTGGTCGTGAGACGCAAGTCGAGTGCGTTCGGAGCAACAAGGGTTCCGCGAACGTTCAAAACCTGCAGACACAAGAAGACGGCAGACGCCAACTTCATCATATGAGGCATGGTATTGACCAAGTTCCCCCACACATTTAATCAGGCTTTTTATCTGCACCTATGGCAAAACCATTTCGGGCCGCTCAATATTGGTTTCCAGGCGGCCCGAAGCATCGGTGCAGAACGTATAGGCATGACGTTATTGGTGAGCCTTTACGTCATGTTTCGTCTTCAATTCCCAACCACTTTTCTATGTCAGGGACAATGTTTATGGAGGGAAGTTACAGCGGATCGAGAGGCAGATCCATCATTACGGGAGTGGCTTGAACGCGTTACCACTGATTTCGGCATTCGAAGCCTCCACGGCAGACTTTTATCTGCTGCGCCTTGCTTATGGTGGACTCAGCGGCCCCTTATCGAATATCGACCAAAGTGGCTTCGCATCTGCATCATTCCACTCATTCGCAGATACCCTGAAGTGGGACGGTTACTCTGGAGACTACGGTCCCAACTTCTCCGGGCATTCCATGGGGATCGGAACATATATCGTCAATCACCCAGATTTCGGATGGCAGGCATTTGGAGGCAACGTAATTGCGACCTCCCCAACTGTACAAGTGCAAACACGGGATTCCGTGCGCCGTCGCATTTATATCGCTCCGCTTGGCCAACTTCTGACCTTGGACGCGGGTGCGTTTTCTCTCGTTACATACGACCCATCAGCTCGGACAGTTGCCGTCACCATCACCGCTGTGCCCGATGGCGTGACGGGTGCTGCGAGTGCGCCTAATGGCCGTCTCCTGATCCAACAAAAGGCCACCTTATCCGGAATCACTCTTCTTAAGCCCACGACAAATTTGGTACTGAATGCGGGAGCGTACACGGTCCCTTTTACTTCGGGTTCGGGCACTGTGACGTTAGCAATGTAAGACATCATGAGGGAAATGAGATGAACGGATGGCAATGTCATGAAATGAAATTTTATCGTGGGGTTGTCATACAAATGTCGTGTGTAAACCTAAATATGCCGTATTACGCGCTCTGTTTTTCCGATTCCTCTACGGCCTCGGTAGTAGCATGCTCCTTGTGGAGCTGGTCGGTTAGATGTGGCCTCCAGCCAGCAGAGTTCCAGGGCTTGACACCAGAGCGATACAACTCATCAACCTGAAACAGACGGGTGAGATTTTGATGAAGCCATAATGTAGAGTGCGTAATACCTCTTCAAGACTGAGTCCCTTGGTCTCAGGGATGAACAAGTAGACATAGACATAACCAAAGGTAAGCATGCCGAAGAAGATGAGAAGAATCAGGGGTCCGATGCTAGGATATTTAGTCAGTACCTAGGAAATCCAAAGATTAGAAATAGAGCCTCGACGACCAAAGCGGTCTGATGTGAAAGCCTGACCCAATGCACCCCTTGAATTTTATCAGGAACTGAGCTTGGATGGAGCAGGGACCGTGATACTCACACGAACGTTCTGAGGATAGTAGTCAGAATAAGTTCCTTCCATACGAGAGAAATATTATAACATACCCAGCGGACAGAAGCGATGTGATAATGGATTGTCGTGAACTTGACAAGAACATTTCTCCGTCTGGGCCGACTTCACCAAAGCGAGCAATGAAGTCCGGCATGATCAAGCATCCCTTGAGTTCATCGTCAGCCAATGAACTGGCAGCCAAAAGAGCACGCTACTCACTGAGATGACACCAATATCGTACCCGAATAGGAAACCTGAGGAAATAATCTAAGTCCTGTGGTTTAGAAATGAGACCATGCATCAAACGAGAAGTATCACAGGGTACGGACATGGAAAATAGGAAGCTGGTAGTGTGTTACATACCGCCTTAGTAGAGGAGCCGGTTAATGGGTGCCACATGATGATATTATGGAGGCCAACACACCGAATGCGATAAATATCGCGAGCTGGATAGCCCTCTTGTTACTAGGAAGTGCTCTGGCCATACCCGAAGCGTGCTCTGGCTATGCCTAAAAGGTGCAGAAGAGAAGCAAAGGTCACACTCCATTCTTGCTCGCCTAAGTATGTTTTATGGCGAACCCTCCCCACACGGAAAAGAAGCTCGAATATCAGCTGATGACGCGGTCCGTGGGGCGGTCCGGGGAAGAGCATGAACAGAAGAAGCGCCCCGCCGATAGCGCGCAAGTTGGTACATACATTTGCGGCTTCTGCGCGCAGGGTCGTCCTCATCTCAGTAGATTTTTTTCTCATTATTGGGTCTGTGCGGTCGCCGAGGGCGACATTATCCTTGTGGTTTCGTGCCCCAGTGACTCTTGGCGGCCCGTGAGCCACGGAAAAGCGGGAATTTCTGAATAACTCCAACGGAAACAAATTCTGTTGGGAAGGATCGGGTCCATGATAGTAGTTGATATATTCAGAATTTCTGCGTTCAAAGAATGAGTACAGACCTTGAGCACGTAAGTTTTGGTTTATGGGGTGCGCATTGTGGAGAAAGACGACATATGGGTATAGCTCTGCTTCTTTGACGCGGTGAGCACGCGAAATCTGGAGAAGTTGATGAAAAGAAACAAAGCCACACTTTCCACTCAAGTTCCGATATCCGATCTCCATTGCTCCCGCGCGCCGACGTCATCCATTCTCGATCGAAGCTTAAAATATAGCCCGGCGTATTGTCGGGAGAATCTCCGCTGTAACCTCTCTTGTGGAAGCCGTATTCTGGATTATCATGACTTATTTCTGAGAATAGTAGAATGAACTTAGTATTAATTGGTAGGGACATCCTCGACGCTCTCATAAAACTCTTTGATAATGCGCTTTTGTGCGTCGATCCCACTTTCGCCCTACAAACAGGATTTTTCATCAGAACTCGGCAGAATGACATATGTACGGACGATTGAATACGCACAGAGTTGCCCGTGATCGCTCGCACCACAACATATTTCCTCCCAGTGAGTATTTCCTCTGTGACGTCTCCAAAGGCACCTGCAGAAACAGAGGAGGCGAAAGCTTCATGCGATCCAGTAACAACTCCACCTGCCTCCTCCGCGATGACGATACCGGCGCACACATCCCATGGCCAGCAACCGATCTCCCTAAAATTTCCAATTCAACGCATGTTTGCACGCATCAAGGTTCAGCCGTCCGCCCCCACACTTACCAGTAGAGGTCCAACCCGCCCTGGGCCACCAGTGAAAAGTTGAGTGCTGCGCTCCCCACAGATCTCAACGAGTGGGACATCTTTCCTCCGATCACCCCTTGGGATGGGTTCCCCGCAAGGCGGCCGAACGAGCTCGACTTTGAGGTTATGGTCCGTTCACAACGATCAGAACCCCATTCCACCGCTATTTTTTTTTGAACGAGTCAGACAAAATGCACCAGAATACACACGCGATGTCACGCACCAACAAGAGCCTTGGAAAGAGATTCGAGCGGTTTGGGCGTCGATGTGAGGGGTAGTTTGAGAGGAGCGTCATCACCACGAACGAGGTAAGAACCATGTCCTTTTAGGCCGCTGTACTATTGCAACATCAGCCGGATCCAAACATTTTCCACAGAACATACCAAATGGTTCAGCATGGGGTTATATATGACACCCAAAATGGGACGCCGTTTGTAGATCAGCCCCAGAGAGATGCAGACAAAAGGGAATCCGTGAATGAAGTTGGTGGTTCCATCTATTCACAGGTGAGATCACGGTCGCGTTTTACGCGTTTCACCTCACCGATAGGATCTACGCAGAAGGTAGGCTCGTCTGTCAGAGGAGGACGTATGCCAGCAGAGTACGACTCTTCTCCAATACTTGATCATGGCTTGAGGCAAGAATCTAGACAGTTTACACGAATAGCTCACAATTTGAAGGCAGGATATTTAGCCTGTATTTCACTCCTCACCAGCTCCTCTACTTTGACATCGTACTCTGTGACCAAGTCAACCGAGTTCTTTTTTTCGTTGACGTTGTCGTCTGAGTCTGAGGCTGATTGGATGGCTTGGGAGCCCTGGAGGATCAGTTTCCCTGCAGTCTTGGCCAATTGAACCGTGAAGTCCAAGATCGACTTGAGGTCGTTATCAGTGAGTTCTGTAGACGACATGATGATTG
>JABAJT010009784.1:0-23115 GCA_018850275.1 Tephrocybe sp. 9174TJB
GGACGTACCGTTATATTTCTTGCTGGGCCACCGGTTTGTTCACACCTGAACCCAAGAGGCATGGAGCAAGATTCTTCCATAGTCGTTGAGGCCAAGATTGGCCGTTAGGCGCACATTATCATATATATGCAGGAAAGGTCGCTGAGGTGGACGACTTGGAGCGCTCTTTTATCGAGCAGGGACGGAGAGTGGCAGGACGTGATGCATTGCTCGACAGACGGCCCGAGGCCCGAAGCTTATGTAACGCACATGGTGCACAGGTCCCTTTCTCTGACTGCATTAATTGGTCAAGTTATTCATAACCTTAAGCATGTTAATGATGTTCAACCCAGTGTCACGCAATTTCTCGATCTCTCGCAAGTTTCTCCAACACAAAGCCCTGTTACGAGCACACACAGGCAACCTTTTCAGCCTGTAGGTCATTATCTTGATTCCAGGCCGCAAAATGTGCTGTTCTGTTGAAAATTCTGCACATAGCCTTCCCTATCATAGAATGCGGTTAGAAGAGATCGGTAGTCCACAGGATCTCGAGGAAAGATGGTCAAAGAGATCTTGGAAGAGATATGTTTTCGGGGCCAGTAGCAATTCGAACTCTGAAGTGAATTGAATCTGAGGGAAATGGACAACTAATGTACTTGGAGAAATGGCGTTTTCATAATCGGTATAGGTGCTTCGTCATGGTACGTCGACAATATCGCTCATACTTTCGTCCCTCTCGACGCTTAAGTTAAAGAACAACCAAATACATCGTCTTCTTGGCTCAGTTGGTTAGAGCGCAGGTCTCATAGCAATATGAGTGCGGCTTCGGCTGCTCACAATCCTGAGGTCGTGAGTTCGACCCTCACAGAGGACATTCGCTTCATCGTTCTTTTATTCCCAAACGAATGAGCAGAATTTGCGGCGCAAAAACGTTTTTTTTTGGAAACGGTTGTGGCACTTTGTGGCTATTGTTGATGTTTGGTGTCAAAGTTCGGCAAATTCCAGTGATCGGCTTCCGGAATTCCCTTCAACTCATCCGCCAAAGTTCTCCTACTGGCAAAACAGACCGTTATCGTTTTTCTGAGGTTTTCACTACGACATCTGTCCTTTCCTTTGAGGTTCTTTGAACTATTTACCCATCTTCGGGCGTCAATGGCTCATCTAGGTACAACTTTTTTCAAATCCATCAAAGAATGATCCTTTGCTCAGGGCTCCTTGCATTTTCATCATATATTCTGACCAATCACAGCACCGTTTCTGTGCAGATCATGCAATGGGTTTGCGGTACAAGGAGTTTTGGTTGATATAGGCTTGGACTACTATGGAACACTCCCGACGATCTGATAACGCATCGAGCGAAAAAAACATCGTATTATGGCAGTCTTAATGGACCACAAGGTTATCATTTGATGGATCCCTGACCGCTGGTAACCGGTGAGCCCCGAACGAAGTATGCACCCCTAAGTGTGTCAAAAATTCATCAAGCCACTGTGGACCAATTGATGTGCCTCACCTTCTCCCTCATCTCTCCACCTCATTAGGCTTCACTCAGACATCCATGTCACTACCTAACCGACGCTTCGTCGTAGATGATACCGACTCTCGAATTCACTACACTGGCACAGGATGGGTACAGGACATTTCTGGGAGCCAAGACGGATTCGGAACTTATGGTGCAACGTACAACCATACCCTGCATGCGACAAAGAACAATGATAGTTTGACGTTCTCATTCCAGGGTGAGTAATTAAATCCATGTATTTCTAAAGTTTGATGATAGAACGGTGTGGCGGTACTTGTGTAGGGAGTTCCATCAAGGTCTTTGGCACTGTCGACCTGTCACCGGCGTATAACGCCAGTGTCATAATTGATGACCCCTCCTTCGTGCCACCCTGGGAGTGTCTCATTGACAATATCAGTATCGGCACCTCAAAAGCTACAGCATATCTCGAGAATAACTGGGTCCTTTGCGAAAACGACAAGATTCAGGACGGAACTCACGAGCTGAAGCTTAATGTGAAAAACATAAAGCAAGGAGTCACCTTTTGGGTGGATTACATACAATATACCCCGTCTGAACAGACGACGAAGGATGGAGACATTGTGGTAGTGGATAATTGGGATCCTGCGTTGGTGTATGATTCGACTTGGCAAGGGCTTGATTCCATAGCCCAAGCGACAACGACCTCAGGAGGAAAAGTTGCTCTTAATTTCACTGGTATGGACGATCCTTCTAAAACGTTCTCGTCTCGCTAATCTTGAGTATAGGGACGCAGCTGACATGGATGGGCTACATACCTATCAACTACCCAGGAAACAGCACTTCTGCGTCGTACTCTGTGGATAACGGCGCACCGGTATCATTTGATTTGGTCGGCTACCCTTCCACTGACGGAACTTCGAAATACAATCAAATCTTTTTCACGACGTCCAAACTAGCCCCTGGACCACATACCCTGGCTGTCACGTACAACGGCAAACCAAAGCTCACACCTCTTACCCTCGACTACATCTATATCACGGCATCCGCATCCTCGGGCTCGTCGGACCCCGCCTCATCGTCACCCTCGTCTTCATCGAGTGGGCACCATACCCCCACTGGAGCCATCGTTGGTGCTGTCGTTGGAGGTGTGGCAGCTATTGCTATTTTCCTTTGTTTCTTTTTCCTGTGGCGACGCAAGTCAAGAAAACCATCTCTGGCGCGATGGCCCAAGTCGGTGATGCAAAAAGAAAAGGAATGGGAGGGCCTGGTATGCGACCGCAAGCCTCGTTCAGTACTATCCATTCTCATCCAAACCTTGATTCGGATGGAGGCCGGCCAGGCCAGGTGCATGACGAAATTCAGCCTCCACAGTATACGGCGTGATGGGACGTCATGGCTCTTTTATATTATAGTACTTATTCTTCGTTTGTGCGGTTTTTAGTGTAATACTGACCAGTGTGTAATAATTCAACTCGGATGGTGGATCAAGAAAATTCCCATTTTTGAGAAAATAATTAGATAAACTCCCCTTCCAAGGACGCGAGGATATTTTCCCACGACCACTTATCCCCCCCTCCACGTTAATATCGTGTTCGTCGTCGTCACTCACGATGGCCTCGCCAGATTCTTCATGTTACACCGTCGTATTAGATAGCAGTGCCGAGTACCCCTCGACTGCCGAGCTGCGCTCTGGGCTGGAGAAAGGCTCAGACGAAGTTAAACTGGACACGTTGCGCAAAATTGTGATTTCCACTATCAATGGCAACCCTCAGGTGGGCCTTTTCTTCCGGTTTTTGTGAGAAATGGCCCTCACGGTAGTATTGGACGATGAATAGCCCGCGCTGATAATGCCGATCATTCAATACGTTCTGCCTTCGCGTAATAAACAGCTGAAGAAGTTGTTGCACTTCTATTGGGAGGTGTGCCCTAAATACGACGAGAATGGGAAGCTGAAGCAGGAGATGATCCTTGTTGTGTATGTACTGTTTCTATTCGCCGTTGTCTGTGTATTGACCGTGATCGTGACTATCAAGTAATGCTATTCGAAATGACCTCGTGAGTCCTGCTTGATTGTCGACGTCCAGCACCCTGTTCAAAGATCATAATTCATCAGCAACATCCTAATGAATACATTCGCGGCGCAACTCTACGATTCCTCCAGAAAATTTCCAAAGATGCCGAACTTCTTGAACCTCTGGTCCCAACGTGTCGATTATGTCTCGAGCACCGACATTCCTACGTCCGAAAGAACGCTGTCTTCGCCATATTCTCCATCTACCGTGAATTCGAACACCTCATTCCTGATGCGCCGGAGCTTATGCAGACTTTCCTCGCCGCCGAAACCGACTCGACATGTAAACGCAATGCATTCGTGTTCTTGGCTCAGTGCGCGATGCCGATGGCAGTGGAGTATATCCTCAGCATTTATGACACGATACCTTCGTTGGATGAATCGCTGCAAATGAGCATTATTGAGGTCATTCGATTGGATTGCAAGAGTGATTCGGCTCACAGGGTAGGTCACATCGTTCCACGTCCTGATAGGTTAATTGAATCCCTTTATAAGTCTCGATACATCCGTTGCATCTTTGAACTTCTTGAAACTTCCTCTCATGCCGTTAAATACGAGGCTGCGACGACATTGACGACGCTAACTCAAAACCCTGCTGCTATCAAGGGTAGGGCGATCGAATGACCATTGAGTCGTGACGTACTCATGATAAATAATGTTACAGCCGCCGCTGCATGCTTCGTCAACCTGGTCATCAAGGAGTCCGACAACAACGTTAAGCTGATTGTCCTCGACCGGCTCGACACGCTCCGATCGAAACATGGTCACATCCTAGACAGCCTCATCATGGACGTCCTCCAAATTCTGTCAAGGTATATCCTTACGTCTTTTTTGCTTTGGCTCTGAGACTGACTTGTGTAACTACAGTGCTGACATGGAGGTCCGCCGGAAGGCCATCGCGATCGTGCTGAGCATGACGTCGAGCCGGAACGTGGAGGAGGTGGTGTTGTTCCTCAAGAAGCAGTTGCAAAAGACACAGGAAGCTGACTTTGAGAAGGTGTGTATTTGTGGTAAATACGCTTTTAGGTTGACAGAGCGGCTAATGAATCTACTAGGCACCTGAGTACCGCCAACTATTGATTCAATCTATCCATGTCACTGCCATCAAGTTCTCAGAGGTCGCAGCTAGCGTTGTTCATGCTCTCATGGAGTTCCTTGGTGACTCCAACAACCCTTCCGCCCTCGATGTCGTCTCCTTCGTCCGGTATGCATCTCTTATTTCCCTAGATCCCTTCAATTGATTATGAAAACCAGTGAGGTCGTCGAAAAGTTCCCTCATCTCCGCGCTACCATCACCGAGAAGCTCATCTCTACTCTATCCGAAATCAAGTCAGGCAAAGTCTTCCGTGGAATTCTATGGATCCTCGGCGAGTATGTCGAAGCCATCCCCGATATCCAAAGCACCATGAGCGAAATCCGCCGGGTCCTTGGCGAAATTCCCATCCTTGCCTCTGAACAGAGGCTGCTTGACGCTGCTACTGAGGAGGGCGCCGCCGAAGAGGGTGAAGATAAGGAGAAGGAGAAAGAAAAGGCAACGTCTAAGCCTCGTGTGTTGGCGGATGGAACGTATGCGACTGAAACGGCGTATTCGAGTACGACTACTGCTAGACTTGAGGCGATCAAGGCTGCGTCAAAGCCTCCATTGAGGGCGTTACTTCTTGGTGGAGATTTCTTCACAGGTGCGGTGCTGGCAGCCGCCCTGACGAAGCTGGTCCTGCGGTTCGCGGAGAAGTCTACTGATGTCACCGCCATCAATACGTTCCGAGCTGAGGTACGGTATTTGTCCTATTTTCTCATGCAAGCATTTACTGATTTTCCTACTTCACCTACAAAGTCGATGCTTATTATGACCTCCATTATAAGAGTTGGGCAGTCCAAGTTCGTCACGGTACAAATCGACGAAGACTCCAATGAGCGTATCATGAACTGCATTCAAACGCTAAGCGAACTCGAGGCACAACCTGCTGTCCATGAGGTCTTCCTTCAAGACACCAAAGCTGCCTATTCGAAGATGCTTGGTGCTCAAGAGGTTTGCCTGTCTAGAAATCAGATGTATTTTATTGGTGGCTAAGAGCGACCCGATTATACAGAAACTCGCCGCAGAGAAGAAGCAGAAAGAAGAGAAGAAAGCTGCTATCGTGCAGGTTGATGACCTCCTTTCCTTCCGTCAGTTCTCTAAGAAAACAGCCGACGAGACTGGGGTTATCTTTGGCAGCATCCTCTGGGAGGGCCCCAACTTATCTGAAGCTTGTGTCATCCTGAACGATATCCATATCGATATTATGGATTACATCAAGCCCGCGTATTGTAATGAGGCGCAGGTATGCTGGATGATTACCTGCCATTTTTAGTATTTCTGAACTTTGCGTGTAGTTCCGAAGCATGTGGACAGAGTTCGAGTGGGAGAACAGGGTTAATGTTTCCAGCACTACTTCGTATGTTCTCAGCTTTATTTTTTGAGGATTTATCGCGACCGGTTGCATTATAGGGATCCACGCGAATACCTTAAGCATGTCATGCAGGCTACCAACATGTCATGTCTCACGCCGGAAGGCGCCACGTCAGGCGACTGCGACTTCCTCTCCGCCAACCTATACGCGCGCAGTCTATTCGGTTAGTTTACCCGAGGTCTATGAGGAAAGCCATTAACGTGACTATCTTTTACGTAGGCGAGGATGCGCTGGCGAATCTTAGCATCGAACGAACGGAGGCAGGAGGGATTACGGGTCACGTGCGTATTCGCAGTAAGACACAGGGTATCGCGCTGTCCTTGGGTGACAGGATTACAATGGGTAAGTCGTGTTTTTGGTGTGGATGGCTCAAGGATCTCTGGCTGATGTTTTTGTGAAGCTCAAAAAGATAGAAAACCCATCACTGTATAATCCTACTATTATTTGTTTCGCGGCTTTACAATGCATGGGATACGTCGAGAACCATGAGTGGAGAGATTGAATGGATGATAATTCACTCGCTGGCAACGAAATAGCTCATCGTCGGCTTCCATGTCTCTGAAGCTGATCTTCACTAGACAAGTTTTAATTTGAAGAGACTGTCATCAACGTGGTTGTCGTCATACACATTCATTATACTTAAAATACAGGAAGCTTTACGGCCTCCAGTCCCGAAGACGTGATCGTCACGCTTCATTCACCCATCTACATGCACCTGTGTACATTTCTCTGCTTCTTCCATGTACTGGAGAATCAACATGTCGATGTTTTCACTCAATATTTCACCAGAACTTGAAGGGAGCCAATGGGCGCTTGCAATCCTGTGCCATAAAGTGAGGTGAAGAGTGTTCCAAATGACCATCACGTTGGAACACCCAGAGTTGTCCTCTTTTGTGATGTTAGCAGTGTTACACATGTGAAGAAAAGCTAGACATGTACATACCAGCTGTATATATGTTTGACGCTCGCTTGGGGGCAACGCATTTAGCTGTTCTGGAGTCATGGTAATAACACGCATAATCAACGCCTGTCGAAATCAAAATGAATGTCGTGATGTGTTAAACAAGAAAAAAACATCCTAGGTTACCTTCTGTTCTTCAGGTATAGAAGCAAGAGAACCTTGAAGTGCAGCTGGTATCTGAGGTGCGACCGGCGCTGGTGGAGTGGCACTATACCCGGGATACCCATACGCCGGCTGAGGTTGGTTATATCCATATCCAGGGTGTACAGGTGCAGGCTGCGCTGGCTGCACATACGGATGAGGTTGTGGTGGTGGCGCCTGGCCATTCGAGTAAGGATATCCCTGAGGTGGTGTCGCTGTGCGATAATGCTGAGCATGCATGTGGGGAGGTAACGCTGGTACAGGAGTTGACGAAGTTGATGGATGTGAGCTGGGAACTGGCGTTGGTATCGGTGCCTGCCCTGGTGCTATTGCTGCAACCTTTGCGTTGCCAGTGGACCCAAAGTCTGCCAGTGTTTTCTATAGAAAGGACATCAGAATTAAATATACGATGCAGAGTTATTTCATTGAACCTGGAAGACCTCAAAATTGACTGCGTTCATCTTCACCATGAGGGTCATGAGAGCATACGCAATTTGAGGTTGACCATTGAGAATTGACCGAGCAGCTTCGGGGGTGGTTTTCTGCGGCACATTAAGATCGCGGAAACGGTGCTGTGGCGCAATTTGCGAACCTTCAACTGGAGTAAAAGTTCAAGTAGTTGTTCAGCTGCAAATGTCTGGTTCGACATGGCTCAAGTTCAAGTAAAAGGGGAATCCAAAACTGGAAAGCGGATTGAAAATAAATATAGATAAATACAATATAAATAATTATTTCCCCTCAGGTTGAAGTTCTCGTAGCCTTAGACTGCTACTAGTTGGTACACCTTGAACAACTCCCTCAGCGAGTTCATACATGCCCGGTCGTATTGCATTGGCGACGTCGCGAAGTATTTGCTCCCCTTCCTGCCGTTTGAGACCATCCCACATTCTGCTCATGCATTCCATAATCGTTAGGTGTTCGGGATCATTGTCAAGGGCTAAAAAATCGCCCGGGTTTTCTTCCCAATATAACTCGGAAATTCCTGGTGACATATGGACAATAGTTTGATCCGCAACCAGTCTGCCAAGTTGGCCACCGTATTTCTTCAACACAGAAAGGAGGTGAATAATCCTGTAGATGAAGAGACCTAGAGCTTGAAATTGAGGCAGGGTGTATGGATGGCGGATAAACTCGAGAACAAAGGTTAGCAGATGGGATGCTTGTAGCATATGGCTAACAGACGAACAGACAACATTATTCGGCGAATCGGGTAAGAGCCAAAAGCAGACGTATTTCAGAGTGCGCTGAATAACTTTGGCGTCGGGAGCATTCGGATCAAGGAAGGGAGTATCCCCACCCAAACCTGCAATCGCGTTCGGATTAGAGAAGGAAGTATCCCCAACCATACATGCAATCGCGTAATTGTCGAACATGGAGAGATGCTCGAAAATAGCCATTGCACGTACGTCAGAGCAACATCGCTTGAGGGCGCATGAATGTCGAGAATTACACATTGGCGCGCACCCGGTCACTTCACGGCGACACCCACGGCAAAATTCCGCCTGACACAAGGTGTTTGGACAGCGGAGATGAAGATCAACGCCTAATTCTCCCTCCATTTCCAAGCGACGCTAGTATTGTTTTCTCAGTAAGTTGAGACTCGCGTCAAACCTAGGATTACTCACAGGTGGGATATTTGTACCGCATCGCAAACAGCTAAAGCTCGTGATGAGGTAAGATTGAAGTCGCCTCACTTGAACATCGTTGGACAGTCTGGGTTTCCAACTTTTTCCAGTGTGCGGTTTGGGGTCGACGGGTGGCGCGTCATGCTCAGAGTGTCTACCGATGGGAGCTTGTGGGACCCTCGACCTCTGCCTTTGTCCCGTCTCAATTCGATTATTTGATGTTCTTCGCGAGGGCAGCCGTGTCACGGTCTTGGATGGACACTTGGATGGACGGGGTGGACGTGCAGACGGTGGTCCTGGTCCTGGTCCTGGTCCTGGTGCCGGCGGTCTTGATGCTGGCGGTCCTGATGCTGGCGATCCTGCTGGCGGTGGTGCTGGTTGTGGTGTTGTCGGTCCTGTTGGCGGTGTAGGTTTTGGTACTGGAACCGGAACCGGAACTGGTGGTGGAACTGGCATTGGTGCTTCATCTTCGTCCCCATCATTGTTGTCATCTCGAGAACCGCCTTTGTCTTCAGATTTAGGTTCAACTGCTGGTGTAGAAGGGCCGAATACAACACGCCTGTGTCTACTTCTGGCCACTTCGCGATCTATACGAGGTATATCTTCCCGTGTGTATACAGGATTGACTGCTGGAAGGGGTTCGAAACGCGGCATGTGCGGCCCATAGAGTCCATTCATCTGCCATGAATGAGGGATAGAGGGATTCCATGGCCAGCGAGGTGCTACGGCTGCCATTATGTTCACGAGACGAAGGAAAGAAAGTTTGTGGCAAAAGCATTTGCACCAGTGCAAGTTATGCAGTCGAGTCGTAAGGTACCGTATGTCCAGCATCCGGGTGCGATTCCAAAGTAAATAATAGACGAATGGTAGACAAGGGCGTTATTGTCCTATACATATTATTGTTCACAAGATGAGAACAAGAACAAGTGAAGGAGGAGATCAACAAAGGGGGCGTCACAAATAACCATCAAATTTAGCATCATATCAGTGTGATCCGAACCTCTAACCTGTGGCCATTTACACCACATACGAGGGGACTTAAATATGTACGAGAAAAATGTTTCGAATCTATAAAATTGACTTATGAAACTGACTTGTGCTGGAATCCAAATCGAAATCCTTGATTTTGTGTTCAACGATTCAGCTTTAATACATACTAGTTATCAGTGAGGGATAGGCGCCTGAGACTAGACCAAAGTACTTGCCTAAACCGATCGATGTTAAAAAGGAGGGGCTTCACATGCTATCTGTACAGATAGATACCAAATTATGGCGTAACGCCAGCTAATGACTGAGCAATAGACTCATGACCGTCCGGGTATATATACCACCAGACTTACACACACACAGTTATGGTCGTCATTCCACAGCTATGCTTCCAGTCCCTTTGATTTGCGGATGATCGATGAGGAGCTAGCCAAGCCTGAGACTTCAAGCTTGTCCGGACAAGATTCGTACAAGCCCTCTTTTCCGATGCTTTCTGATTGTACAATCCAATTGGTTCGCGGGCGTTCCGTTGGGATACTAGTTGTGAGTCTGTCAACCTAGTTTGTTCTCTATTTACTGGTCCAGTGTTTATCAATTGAAGTCCGAACATGCAAATGGTGCTTTCGGCGATAACCTCTCACCTGTCATCATCATTCGGTTTCGTGATCAATCGCAGCTCGGCACTGCCGCAAGTTCACAGCTGGAACGACAAGCCTTGGGGAGGTGGATAGTAAACGGAGTCTAATCGCAAGCCCAAACGTAGGGTATGATAACCGCCACAGTCGAGGGAAGTACAAGGCATTCCGCCATTCGAAAAGTGTTTTATCTCCAAAAGCGGAGCAAGGAGACAATAATCACCTATAATCACTTACAATTAGAAATCGATAGGCACACGTGTAACTCGAGATAGTCACCAGGTTTGGTCAAGGTCCGTGGCCTCTCCCAACACCGAAGAACCAGGACAATGCAATAACTACCGATTGTGTGATGAATTGAGCTCGGGTATCAAAAAAAAAACTCCTACCAACTCCATTTGGTCGAATTTCAAACGACAGTTTGCCCCATCATATATATGGCAATCATGAACACCCACAGTGGTACGCATACAGGCCCATTATCTTCTCATTTTGGCTCGTGGGGACCTTCGCGCCCACAGATAAGGTCGACAGAATCTTCAAGTGCTATTCTGTTATTTTTTTATGCACCGTCCCACCCATCAAGCACCACAGTGCCAAACTTGAGGCAACATAGGAGGGGATGGCGCTAGGCCGAGCAAAACAAAGTTTTAATGTGCGTTGAGGATCGTTCGCCTACAAACCCGCCGCTCATTGACGCCCAGGGTCTATTGCGCCCTCTAGACAGTGGCGCCACAGCAAAGAACAACTGGTTTGTAGCACGAACGTCTGTCGAATACTTGTGAGGAGGGTGGGTCGCTAAGTGGGTTGATATCCTGGGATACTGAAATTTCGATAATCATGTCAATCAATATCCAGAATGCCGGGAGAGTGAAGGGACTGCAGTGGGCTGCGGATAGTGATGTTTTGAAGGATGATAGGGAGAAATTCCCCCAGAAAGTATGTCACTTTCCTGGAAATTTGCAGACAGTCACATCGACTGACGTCAAAATTCCAAGTTGTTGGCGCGACCTGGGCTCTATTGGCCCCGGCATGAGGTTGAGGAAAGAAGATCCGCCCTGCACAGGAAGCCAACGACCCCTGTGACGCCTTGCGACCAAGTTCTTGTGAAGGATAACCCCCCTGCCATTCGATTCATCGATCACCATCATACACGTCAATGAGAATTTCAAATGGTGGTGGGTCATAGTCAGTTGGCTCCAGCGACAGGAGTATAGCTGCGGGCTGTTTAAAGGATGGTGAGCGTATATATATACGACCGAGTGGTGCGGAATTTTATTTTCGGCGGCGGTCGTGGGTCGTTTCAAATCTCAAGTTATTCATCATTTCATTGGTCAACGTAATTATGAGAACCCATATCGGCGGTAAAAATCAACATGCATGGGCCATGCACGATGCGAGGAAGGTGGCGAAATGGGATGGTTCATTCTGATGAGTCCACGGTTATCTGGATTTAATCCCCACACCGTCAGAATGTTCGAAGCTCTGCCCTCGGCGAATACAATTATGACGACTGGCGTAGACTGGGCTTATTCTTCGGTATTCGGGGAGCGTGAAATATAGTGAAAGGGTGTATGATGCATTATAAGGAACATTGTGAAATCCGCCCTGACCGCATGGCGAGAAGCGCTCGGATTAGTTTTCCTAGATTCTCTGGGTGGACTGGGGCGTATTAGCTTAAGCGAATGGAGAGACTTGAGGACAACAGACCTGCTTATGGCAAGTGTTGTAATTAATTTGCGATGGCTGACCCAGGGCGAGTCAAAAAAGGACGGCCTAGTGACAAAATTACCTGGTCCTGAGTGGGTTGAGCTGGACATAGAGGGCCAAATAAATCGTGTCAGCCAAGCGTAAAGTGCGGATTCGGTCTCGGGATTAAAGGAACCTACGTACATGAGGCTGTTGACTCCACCAACCCCGCGACCTGTTGGTCTCACGGGAACATGCCGAAGTCATCATTTACCCCTTAGGCTGCAAGTCCATCAGACTCTTCTCCAGAACCTCGCACGAACAAGCAAGAGTCGAGTTCTTGGGCTCACCCACCACTAGAGACTTTTCTTCGCCTCCCCAACGAGGTCAACGCATTGCGTCACGGTGCATTAAGGTGAGAGAACCATCCGTACGGCCCTCTACACCCCGTTATCACACTGAAATAGGCATAATTAATGGCATCCTACCCTCTCATTGTGGCTCAGTATGTGATGGAAGGCCACCCACGCAGAACGGAGCATTGGAGTCTCGTGGCGTTACAAGATGCAAACAACGTCTACGAGTTCGAAATAACTGGGCGGTGGACTAACTACCAGTACATGGCGGGATCCACGACCCGCTTTGGGCGCGCACAGGCCTTGCGTGGCGGGTGCCAAGTCGGTACCATCCCCAAAGAGAAAATTGACTGGATAAAAACCAGACTCAAAGATGTCGAGATAGTGTACAATGACGCGAATTTCGACGCCCAAGACTGGGTGCTCCAGGCGCTGAGGATGCTCCAGGCCGATGGAATACCGATCCGGATGAGTAGTGAGAGTAATATCAGGAGAGAGATGGCATTGGAGAAAGAGAGATGGGAGGTTGGAGACGACACCATAGAAGACAGACTTTTCCCCTCACGTTAGCATACAGAGCGCCGAGCTCTTCGTCGCGCTCAGTGTCCAATAATTACCGACACGCGCCGCCGTTGTGCCAAGTCCCGTGAGAAAACAATATGTTATGTCAGACACAAACATGCACAGCCAAACTTGGATTGTAACCACCACGAGCTCATTGCCAGCAAACAGCGAGCACACTGTTTGCGACAACGACCAGCAAGCCTCATCAATGGAAGACGGTACGTTCACAACCCCGGCAACCGCCCGTCGTCTTCGACAACTTCAGTACAATACCAGCACTCAGCATTCACTTCGACCGTATTTCCTTCCTCTCTAATGTCGGCTAAAGGCCAACATGCGGTCGATACAATATTCTCTTTATGTGCTTAATTCATGCACAAAAGTCCGACTTTTCTCTCTATTTTTCGATTCGGAGCGCACGTCGATTTTTCGCACAATTATTATCGACAATAGTTAATGGACCTCGCCCCAAACTCTCTCCTTCGTCGCACCCACTTCACATCGTTTTCACGACCTGATCACACTCTCCTCGTCTTCCTCAGCCTGGCAATCCAATCAAGACATTGCGCCTACAAGCGGCGACGCCGGAATCAGCATTCCAACCCATGACGTGGGCAATGGAAGTGCAATGGTGACCGACGAGCAAGGCTGGAACGCCAATGGCAGCGGCGGCCGCTCACCTCGCAGGGATGACGGCGCTGAAAGACCCAGGCGGTCCAGCAGGAGTAGGAGCCCCGGACCTCCCCGGGATAATGACCGCGGGTAGGGTTTTTTTATATCTCTTCGTTGAATCCATGCTAATACAAGGCAGAGGTCACAATCCTGGAAACAACCTCCACGTTTCAGGACTTAGTCACAAAGTCGACACCCGTAGTCTTGAGTCTGCTTTTGCTAAAATTGGCAGGGTACGGGTCATTACTGTTGTCCTCTTGCTAACCACTTATTGGCATGCGTGTACAGGTCAAAAAGGCCTCAGTCATGTATGACCCGCACACGCGGGAGTCGCGCGGTTTTGGCTTCGTCACAATGGAGACCGCTGAAGAAGCTGACGCGGCTATCACTGCGCTCAATGCCACGGAGTTGATGGGCAAAGTTATGAGCATCGAAAAAGTATTTATCTATCCCATCCCTCCTGGGGACTCTCTCATACTCATTCCATATTCAAATAGGCTCGACGTGGCCGCGCGAGAACGCCGACCCCTGGTCGATACTACGGTCCTCCCAAGCGGAATGACTGTGAGTTGCAGAATCTCGTTTGCACCATTTAATCTAACATCTTCAGCCGGACCAGTCGAAAGACCCTACGATCCTCGTCCTTATGATAGCCGTTACTCTCGCGACTACGACGACCGTGGCCGTGGTGGCCGTGGACGATATGATGATCGCAGGGACTATGACGATCGCCGTGGTGGATATAGGGATGATCATCGTGATAGGGACCGCGACCGCGGTCATGGACGAGACTATGACCGAGGCGATAGGGGAGGGAGGGGTGGGTACGATGATAGGAGGCACTGAGGTGCTGCGGGCCACAAGTGGATCGTAGACGCTACGTCCCCCAAGTGACCATTAACAAAGTTTCTTCTGTCTTTCTGAAGTATATGTTTTCCTTTTGATCTATTTAAGGACTTCTGATTGTGTTTAAAGTTATTATTCTCAGTGAACACGGTTTTCTTGTCCTGTTATACGATGGTCTTTAGTTGCAATGTTTCAACGTGAATCGAACAGTCTTGAACCTGACGTTGATGTCGTGAATCACGGTGGTCGAGCTGCATCATTTGACATGTAAGAGGTGGCACTATTATTGTTAAATGAACGCCTTCACTTTGCTGAGCGCCGCACGAAGGTGAGTCTTTCATAGTCACGCCCGTTGTCATGATCGGATGTTCACCGATGGACCTCTTTCAGTAAGCGAAACATCCCCTTCCATCTTGTTCCACGTAAATCGAGGAACATACACCTCCAGTTGTTAAAGAGCTGTCTCATATGGGTTCGTCAATAACTTCGGTGGAGGATACATAACGTATTGATTCCCATTTTCAAGTCTGCAATGCTTTGTCAGGCAATCCAATCCGATTGGAACGCCACACCCCAGCACCTCACTCCCAAAACCAGAAAACGCCATGAAGAATAATCTATGTATGGCGATGAGAGGGTAGCAATATTAATATCTGTATATTCCCGATGCCACCAATGAACGTCAGCTGCTTTGGCCGTTGTCGACCTGGCAAGTATTTAAAGCCTCGTTCCTTGACAATCCAAAAACCCCACTCACTCATGTTCGAACTCAAAGCTGACAACATTCACTATATCTTCAACACCGACTCCGAAAATATTTATCCACTCAATTGACTCACATACATTCAGGTGCTTGGGCACTTACACCCGTTATTATATCACATCACTCGGGCTTCCAAATCCTTCAGGGCCCTACTCACCTCTCCCGGATCGAGGTCATTATGGACTCTTGCTTATGGGAGACATTGGCCTGTGCCTCTGTATCCTAGAGATATGCAACCTCTGAGTTGGGCGGAGCTGTTGTTTGGGCCATTTAAATGACAGGCAAGCAAACACCCTCTAACTTGTATACCATACATACCAATCACAGAGTCTCTGTACTGCCTGTGTTTATTTCCTCAGGAATGCGGCGAACTTAATTCTTCTCCAGGAATGCTTTGGAGGCGCAGACTTTGCTGGGATTGCCGTCGTGACAAGTTCCTATTTTGTATACTTTGACTATGTGATTCTCATGTACTATCTCAAGGGCCAGGGACACAATCTATGGGGGGCGCTTGGTTGCGGACTACATAGCACAGATAAGATCTGAAAGTAAGCACTAACTTCTACCTCGCAAGACATCCATCGAGTTCAGTCTGCCAGGTGCTACTGAACCATTCTATGATCCGGAGAACTATCACGATGTGCAAATGTTGGCCGATGAAGTAGGCTCGTACCAGCACGGCCTCCGGTTTGCCTCTGAAAGAACAGATGACCGACTGGAACTGTTGATTGGGAATTCAGCTACCAAGGATATTGTGTCGTCTATTTACGGCGTGAGTTTTCGCGTACTTCGAGGTTGACATTTGGATTAGCGTGTTCAAACGATTACTGGAAATGGAGGGGCAACATCGAAGATCGTATCATAGAAGCAAATAATTCTAAGGAGGAGGCGATTGTTGAGTTGTCCGTTCTGCAACATCCCTGGTTCCAAGCCTTCTTTAATGATCATATTCTTGAAGACTGTCTAGGAGATTCGTTAAGTGCGGTCGAACGCGCTCAGATACCCACGCGTTCTTCGGTAGAGTGCAAACAAAAGCCCTTCTCTTCCAGAACATCCCGATGTCAGAATCTTTCAAGGATGTTAAGAAATATATAAAACATCGTAAGGGATAAAAAGTGGCTACACCCAATACTCCTGACACTCTGTGCAGATGCAATGGTTCTTTTGGACGCGTTTGATTCATACAAGGCCAACCGAGATCGGAAGAAAACTCCTCCCGGCCGTTGGGAAGATATAATTGCCATTTGGGATACCTACGTCGGATCTATTGGCGCAACGGTGCTTTGCACGGGTACGGATATCACACTGGACGAACCCTTTCACACAATGACAAACGCCCCGTCTAATGATACCATCCATGACGAGGAGGTAATAAAGGCCCTTTCCGCTTTCGCTGATCGACATATGCCGACCACTTTAGAGGAGCTAACTCATCGACCAACATCAATGCTGGACATTACGACAACGACCGTAGCGCCCCATGCATACGGCATTAATTCTGCTGCATCGGTGTTCTCGTGCTTGGGTTGCCAAGAAGGAAAATGTCTCATTGGTTGGAACATGACTTTAGTGCACCGAGCGTACGAGGATTGCATGATGGCGCTATTCGAGGACCGTCCGTTTTGTATCAATGATGCAGGATGTGTAGCAGCTCAAAGCCTTTTAGCGCTGCTCGATATGGATCCGTCGTATGCGTAGGCGTACGCATTAGGACAGTTGCCCTTGAAGTACGAGTAGTATGCCACACCTAGGCCTGTGTTAAAAAAATACAAAACGAGTCGATGCATGAGGCGTACCAGAAGCGGGGCAAGTTGCAGGGGTGTTGTGGCTACCCGAGCAGCAATTGGCCGAGTTAGCTAGAAAGACAGATGTGAATACAATGTTCGTGGAAATGATGTCAAAACCACAAACCCTGGTTGCCGTCAAGATTAGCGTAGCATGCACTCTTGCAGCCAACTGGGAAACCAGTGGAGTCATACGGCCCTTTCAAAGGTGCCGGGCCTATGTAACGTGTTCAGTTCATGGTTGCGCAGTCTGTGCACATGGACACATACAGTTGGGACCAAGATCGACGGGGCAATCGGCAACTGGGCAGCCTTTGTTGTTGGTGATCCTCATAGGAAGATTGTAACCATCAACGAGGGACACTGGTGATGTTCTATGAGAATCTGATACAATTTGTAAAAGGAAAGTTTTGAAGTACCATCATACCAATCAGTGTTTCCGGAGGCTCCCAAGGTGAACTCTGCAACAGTCGCAGGAGGGACACCCTATATATGGCCCATTCAACATGAGATCGACCCGTCACTAAGCAGTCATCTTACAGTTCCAGTGTGGGGATCGCATAGAAGGCCACCATTGCAGCCTCCATCAAGACAGGAGTTGGGACCGGGGTTGGCGGAAAAGTTGCAGTTGCGACGAGCCTGTGATACGCGCGTGATATTAGTCAAGATAGTATCTCCCCACGAAGAAGGTCATGCTCGTACCCAGATTCTTCCGGCCGTCCAGTTGTCGGGGACTGTAAAACTGACCGCCTGCCAGGCGGGAGCTTCCCAGCTGAGATTAAACACTTAGACAACCAAAGTTCGAAAGAAAGGATTAAGCAGACATACCCAGTCGGGTAAGAAGGCACGTTCGAACCGACATTCAAATCGGTAAAAATCTTGGGGTCTGGTTAGTAGAATATTGGGTCAGCAGTGGGAGGCGAAGATCTTACCGCAGGCCTAAAAAATAATCCGTCATTGAACAAAAGGTAGCATTGATGGACGGAAGTACATACCAGATGGTGAAAACAAATTTGAGATTCGAAGTATTTGTTTAAGACTGCAAGCACTGCTGGACGGGCTGAGGGAGAGATTTTCACTATCAGATGATGCTATCGGCGCATGATACCCGTTTTGAAGCACATGACTTCGTCCACACCTCCCTTTCACCTCTAGGCTCTCTCGCACTCTGAGTCAACCGAGATCGTTTACAACTTAATCCTGACCATCGATGACTCTTCCATCTGTGCGCTCGCCATGGTATCCGAATCTAGAACTACTGCGAAAAGGTTTGAAAATGTTGGGTTGCCTGCAATGATTGCAATGATTACCTCAATTCTATTCGACATCTTCTCTGCAGACCTTCCATTCTATCCAGTGTCTAGTTCTGACTGGGCAGAAATATTAACCTCAGGACGAACGCAAATTGCATGGAAGTGTGAGGAATTAAAAATATGAGGGGTTGCAGTGGGGAACTGACCATCCTGACATCCTAGTAAATCAACGAGCGGCTATGATCCTGAAAGAGGAACGACACTTTCGTTCACGATACTGGAAGGTACCCGCCTTGAGGTCATTGCACCTCCTTTTGGATCAACCTGAAGAAGTCATGTTTGAGGTACGCTCGTGAAACTTGCTCACACCGGCCAGCACCAGCCTTGCTTACACTGTAGTATCGGCAATTGTAAGGTGTTATCGCATCTCCACCCAATCGATCTTCTTTGCCTGTCGCGAACATCTAAATATCTCCGAGGACTGGTCATGTCGCATAAACGTATGTGGCTCTGGTCGTCTGCTTTTGCACAAAATCCAGGTCTGCCATCTCGCCCAGACGATATGCCCCCTCCCCGGTGGACGGAGCTGTTATTTGGGGAATTCTTATGTGAGGTTAGTACCGGCATGTTTATCTCGATGATTCTAGTAGCTTGATTTCAATATCATCTCTGTAGGAGTGCGAACTTAGAGATGGTCTGCCCATCTTGGCCCGACGGAGGGTCTGCTGGCCATGTTCATCACAGATGTTGGTGAATTTGATATATCTGAGCTTTTTGACTTCAACAAGCCTGATGATTGACAAGACTTTCCGATAAAAATCTTACAATTAGTGATTTCGACGAACCAGGTATCTCTTATACAATGACGTTTTTACAGCAATGTTAACTTCATCTTCAAAGACCCTCGTTATCCTGCATGGAAACAGGTCCATTACCGTACTCAAAGACTCGCAGATAAGCTGCTGGCCAGGGAGGAGGGCTACGCCGAAGGCCTCCAAATACGAGGTTTAGACTTTGACCAAGACGAGGCTGTCAAAAGGCTTGTAGAGTCATTTCATCAGGTATGTCTTGAGCCAAATTAGTTAAGTTTTGCCTCATCAAGGGGCCAGGTCTTAAGATCGTTTGATGCATGGGCTCGTGAAATCGATGGCAGAGCGATGGAGATATCACAAAGACAATATGCCCGAGTGGAAACAATGCAAGTATATACTATATATATATATACTCTCTTCAATGAAGTGCTGACTTAGAATGCAGTTTTTTCAAACGGATGAAGCAATTGGGCTATCAAGAAATCGACGTCCGGGCCCTGGTGACCGATGGTGGCTTAGATCGCTATTTACCCCGTCGATATAAGTCTTTGGGGCACTCATTCAAGGATCCTTTGCGGTTCTTCCTTCGCAGTATGTTTTTTTCTTCTATTTACAATGACCAATAGATATTGAACAGCGCTGCATAGAATGGCTTGACATCAAACCACGCTTATGCAAAGATGTCCAAGAGCAGCAAAATGTCAGGGAAATTGACGAGCGGCATCGGGTCATCGTCTCCCTACAGAGCTCTATCCGGGCAGAGTATGACAGGCAGTTATCTTCCCGTCTAGAATCGGTGCAAGATGCATTCCCGACACCATATGATATCCATCTCTACAATCCATTCTACTCAATAATCCAGACCTCATCTCCCGCTGCCCTTGACCTTCCGGACCTCACGATGAAGATCGAACGTTTCATCAACGAGTGGCCTCCCAGAACATTCAACGAGCTGGTCTCATTTTGGCCTCCGACGCACGAGGTACATCTCCCCTTAAGCAATCGGTGTATCGACCCTCCGGACAACCTAGACTCAGCTGTGTTTGTTTTCATTTGTGAAGCTTGTCGCGAATCCAGTGGTACTATGTCGGGCTGTGTCATTGGCTGGCAAGCAACCACTCCGCATCTGGGCTGTGGTTCATCGCATGGCCCACTCAAACTAAGCCATCGTGGATGTGCTGCCTCTGTTGCACTGTTGGACCACCTTTGTCTCGATCTGCAGAACACGCTTCCTACGGACCTGGACAACCTTGACTACTCCTTCTCCTGTGAAGCTTGTTTGAACAAAAATCGGCGTTCTTTGTTGTCGTGGAGACAGGCGGTGAGCTACTCTTTTGAATGGTGGTAAATTGGTAGACGTATACTTACTATTTTACTTAGATAGACCACTTCATTATTGAACGACATGAGTCACCAAAATGGAAAAAGCTGTCTCCTGACGACCTGGCCAAAATGCAAGACCTCCAAATGCACGATGAAGGAGAGGAGGAGGATACATGGGCATCAGTGGCGGACCTCTTTTGAGAATTGAGGAGAGGCGGATCTCTGTTTCTCGGCTTCCAACCCGTTATCTGACTATATGCCGACAGGTCGTTTTAGCAGCTTCAATATGCACAAAAGGCGGTAAAGGTGAGTAATTTCTTTGAAAGGACGTGAAAACATCTTTATGGACTCCTCGAAGCTGTGATTTCTCGGCAATTTCGGGATATGTCGCGGGCAAGAATCGAATCACTCCTTGCATCGTTCCCGAAACTTATTCCAGCAAACACCCAACACACGTCTGTCGAAACCGCGGACGTTCGATACGTCTATCAGCCTCTAGAAGATCTTTATATTCTCTTGATAACGAACAAGGCTTCGAATATCTTGCAAGACATCGATACATTACATCTTTTTGCTCGCGTCGTTTCGGACCTCTGCAGAAGTGCGGACGAGCGCGAAATCCAGAAGAATGCGTTTGAACTGCTCGGTGCTTTTGACGAAGTTGTGAGCATGGGATACAGGGAGAACGTGAACCTGATGCAGGTGCGGAGCGTGTTGGAGATGGAGAGTCACGAAGAGAAGATCCAGGAGATCATCGCAAGGGTGTGTTCTGAATATATTTTCTTGTTTCTGACCCTGGCTCTCAACACATTTTTTACCGTTCAGAACAAGGAGGCGGAAGCGAAGGAAGAGCTCAAGCGCCGCGCGAAGCAGCTCGAGATGCAGCGCAGAGAACAACAGCGACGCGCGGCTGGTTCGGGTGGCGGAAGCAGCTATCTCGGTGGTGGAACCTCTGGCTATTCTCCTGTTGCGCGTTTCGAGACACCTGACGCTCCTGAACCCATCACCCGCGTTGCCTCTACACCATCTACACGTCCTCCTGCATTCAAAGGCTCGGGCATGAAACTAGGTGGCAAAAAGACCAAACAGGCGGAACTTATAGATGCCCTTGGTGGTGATGTACTGGCCTCGAGCCTGGCATCTCCAGACGTCTCAGTCCCATCTACACCGTCTGCATCTTCTCAACCTTCTGTCGTTCAGAAGCCTAGCGGGCGCGGCAGTCTGCCCGAGGTGGAAACAGAAAGGTACCGTGCCCTTAATATTTCTTTTGACTTCGTGCTCATGCAATGTAGTGTCCATATCGCCATCAAAGAGTCCATTTCGCTTTCGCTTCTCCGGGACGGAGGTGTACAATCTATGGAGCTCAAAGGTGATATGAACTTGCAGATCTCCGATGCTGCTTTCGCACATCTGCGGATTGCGCTATCTGCACCTTCTACGGACTTTGGTGGGAACAGCTTGCAGTTCAAGCAGCATCCGAACGTCGCCAAGTTCACACCTGGTCAGGAGCGGATTGTTGCGCTCAAGGACCCCTCGCGGGCTTTCCCGGTGGGCCAGAGTTTAGCCGTACTCAAGTGGAGATACGCGGGCACAGACGAGAGCAATGTTCCCTTGTCGAGTAAGTACCCACTGCTTCTTTGAAGTATACCTTGAATTTCTATACTCACACATACGTTATAAAAGTTAACTGCTGGCCATCACCTTCGAATGACGGCACTTGTGAAGTTAGCATCGAATACGAACTCGAGAACGAGAATGCTGTACTTTACGATGTCGTCATCTCCATCCCCCTTCCGTGAGTCACAGTTCTTTTCTTGATTCACCCACCCATACTGATCTTATCCGCACCATCTAGTACCGGCTCTTACCCTACCGTCTCCTCGCACTCAGGCGAATGGTCTCTCGACCCAGGTTCCCACTCTCTCGCATGGTCCATTGCCCGGGTCGCCGCAGATGACGACACGCGCTCTGGATCCATGATTTTCACAGTCGGCGGCGACGACGCTAGTGCATTCTTCCCTGTTCAGGTTGCGTTCGTAGGACAAGGCAGCCTTGCGGGCATCGGTGTTGCTTCGGTTAGCAAAATTGGTGGAGGAGAGGATCCGGCGTTCTCTGTGGATGCGGTCGTTTCGACGGAAGAGTACCTTGTTGTATGAATGAGATTGGAGGATTTGGGGTATGTGTAATTCGGCCTGATACCCCGTGCAAAAAACCTGCGTTTCTTTTTGTTGGCTGTCTGGTTCAAGTGAAATGTCGGCCATTTTTGATATTGGCGGTGTGGATTGTTGAGGCTCGTGTTTGCGAGTGTTCGCTGAGTGGTCACTGATTGATTCAGCAATGTATTATTATTATGAGCCGCGTTGGAATTGAATGAACGATAATGAGCATTCGTATCAATGTCGACAGTTGGAGAGGACCCAAGCACGTTACGCCTTGACATCCTCAACATCATGAATGGCTGTATGTACATAACGCAAGCAGGGTTGGCTTCGAACTTGTCGGAGCTCCACAGTGCTGACATTGAGCGCTGAGGCTGAGGCCTGAGGTATCT
Organism: Tephrocybe sp. 9174TJB; assembly: GCA_018850275.1. Lineage (NCBI taxonomy): Eukaryota > Fungi > Basidiomycota > Agaricomycetes > Agaricales > Lyophyllaceae > Tephrocybe > Tephrocybe sp. 9174TJB. The sequence goes on from JABAJT010009784.1 coordinate 22,946, forward strand.
TATCTGATCAGATGAAGTTGCAATTGGCACTGCTTTCACTTCCAACCAACATGATGCATGGACGTAACAGACCCACTATGTTTAAACGTGAAGTACTGGATACCTTTTTCCATGAGCTGATGAGTCAAGCTACTGCTTCTTTTAATTGTGACATGCTCTTCCTCTCGCAT